>SZWC01016948.1:0-62674 GCA_023375785.1 Penium margaritaceum
TGCACCACTCCGCAACCAGTTTGCACCACTCCGCAACCAGTTCACACCACTCCGCAGCCAGTTCGCACCACTCCGCAACCACTTTGCACCACCCCGCAACCAGTTCGCACCACTCCGCAACCAGTTCACACCACTTTGCAACCAGTTTGCACTACTCCGCAACCAGTTGGCACCACTCCGCAACCAGTTCGCACCACTCTGCAACCGGTTCGCACTACTCCACAACCAGTTTGCACCACTCCGCAGCCAGTTTGTACCACTCCGCAACCAGTTGGCACCACCCCACAACCAGTTCGCAACACTCCGTAACCAGTTTGCACAACTCCGTAACCCATTCGCAGCACTGCGCAACCAGTTAGCACCACTCAACAACCAGTTTGCACAAGCCCGCACCCAGTTCGCACCACTCCGCAACCTGTTCGCACCACTCTGCAACTAGTTCGCACCACTCCCCAACCAGTTTACACCACTCCGCAGCCAGTTTGCACCACTCCGCAACCATTTCGCACCACTCCACAACCAGTTCGCACCACTCCGCAGCCAGTTTGCACCACTCCGCAACCAGTTCGCACTACTCCGCAACCAGTTCGCACCACTCCGCCACCTGTTCGCACCACTCTGCAACTAGTTCGCACCACTCCCCAACCAGTTCACACCACTCCGCAACCAGTTCGCACCATTCCGCAACCGGTTCGCACCATTCCGCAACCAGTTCGCACCACTCCGCAGCCAGTTCGCACCGCTCCGCAACCACTTTGCACCACCCCGTACCCAGTTCGCACCACTCCGCAACCAGTTCGTACCACGCCGCAATCAGTTCGCACCACTCCGCAGCCAGTTTGCACCACTCCGCAACCAGTTCGCACTACTCCGCAACCAGTTCGCACCACTCCGCCACCTGTTCGCACCACTCTGCAACTAGTTCGCACCACTCCCCAACCAGTTCACACCACTCCGCAACCAGTTCGCACCATTCCGCAACCGGTTCGCACCATTCCGCAACCAGTTCGCACCACTCCGCAGCCAGTTCGCACCGCTCCGCAACCACTTTGCACCACCCCGTACCCAGTTCGCACCACTCCGCAACCAGTTCGTACCACGCCGCAATCAGTTCGCACCACTCCGCAGCCAGTTTGCACCACTCCGCAACCAGTTCGCACTACTCCGCAACCAGTTCGCACCACTCCGCCACCTGTTCGCACCACTCTGCAACTAGTTCGCACCACTCCCCAACCAGTTCACACCACTCCGCAACCAGTTCGCACCATTCCGCAACCGGTTCGCACCATTCCGCAACCAGTTCGCACCACTCCGCAGCCAGTTCGCACCGCTCCGCAACCACTTTGCACCACCCCGTACCCAGTTCGCACCACTCCGCAACCAGTTCGTACCACGCCGCAATCAGTTCGCACCACTCCGCAGCCAGTTTGCACCACTCCGCAACCAGTTCGCACTACTCCGCAACCAGTTCGCACCACTCCGCCACCTGTTCGCACCACTCTGCAACTAGTTCGCACCACTCCCCAACCAGTTCACACCACTCCGCAACCAGTTCGCACCATTCCGCAACCGGTTCGCACCATTCCGCAACCAGTTCGCACCACTCCGCAGCCAGTTCGCACCGCTCCGCAACCACTTTGCACCACCCCGTACCCAGTTCGCACCACTCCGCAACCAGTTCGTACCACGCCGCAATCAGTTCGCACCACTCCGCAGCCAGTTTGCACCACTCCGCAACCAGTTCGCACTACTCCGCAACCAGTTCGCACCACTCCGCCACCTGTTCGCACCACTCTGCAACTAGTTCGCACCACTCCCCAACCAGTTCACACCACTCCGCAACCAGTTCGCACCATTCCGCAACCGGTTCGCACCATTCCGCAACCAGTTCGCACCACTCCGCAGCCAGTTCGCACCGCTCCGCAACCACTTTGCACCACCCCGTACCCAGTTCGCACCACTCCGCAACCAGTTCGTACCACTCCGCAACCAGTTCGCACCACTCCACAACCAGTTCGCACCACTCTGAAACCAGTTCGCACCACTCCACAACCAGTTCGCACCTCCCCGCAACCAGTTCGCACCACTCCGCATCCAGTTCGCACCAACCCGCAACCAGTTCGCACCATTCCGCAACCAGTTCGTACCATTCCGCAACCAGTTTGCACCACTCCACAACCAGTTCGCACCACTCCGCAACCAGTTCACACCAATCCGCAACCAGATCGCACAACTCCGTAACCAGTTCGCAGTACTGCGCAACCAGTTCGCACCACTCAACAACCAGTTCGCACAAGCCCGCAACCAGTTCGCACCACTCCGCAACCTGTTCGCACCACTCCGCAACCAGTTCGCACCACTCCGCAACCAGATTGCACCACTCTGCAGCCAGTTTGCACCACTCCGCAACCATTTCGCACCACTCCACAACCAGTTCCCACCACTCCGCAACCAATTTGCACCACTCCGCAACCAGTTCACACCACTCCGCAACCAGTTCGCCCCACTCCGCAACCAGTTCCAACCACTCCGCAACCAGTTCGCACCACTCCGCGGGCAGTCCGCACCACTCCGCAACCAGTTCGCACCACTCGGCAACCAGTTCGCACCACTCCGCAACCTATTCGCACCAGTCCGCAACCATTTCGCACCACTCCGCAACCAGTTCGCACCACTCGGCAACCAGTTCGCACCACTCCGCAACCTATTCGCACCAGTCCGCAACCATTTCGCACCACTCCGCAACCAGTTCGCACCACTCGGCAACCAGTTCGCACCACTCCGCAACCTATTCGCACCAGTCCGCAACCATTTCGCACCACTCCGCAACCAGTTCGCACCACTCGGCAACCAGTTCGCACCACTCCGCAACCTATTCGCACCAGTCCGCAACCATTTCGCACCACTCCGCAACCAGTTCGCACCACTCGGCAACCAGTTCGCACCACTCCGCAACCTATTCGCACCAGTCCGCAACCATTTCGCACCACTCCGCAACCAGTTCGCACCACTCGGCAACCAGTTCGCACCACTCCGCAACCTATTCGCACCAGTCCGCAACCATTTCGCACCACTCCGCAACCAGTTCGCACCACTCGGCAACCAGTTCGCACCACTCCGCAACCTATTCGCACCAGTCCGCAACCATTTCGCACCACTCCGCAACCAGTTCGCACCACTCGGCAACCAGTTCGCACCACTCCGCAACCTATTCGCACCAGTCCGCAACCATTTCGCACCACTCCGCAACCAGTTCGCACCACTCGGCAACCAGTTCGCACCACTCCGCAACCTATTCGCACCAGTCCGCAACCATTTCGCACCACTCCGCAACCAGTTCGCACCACTCGGCAACCAGTTCGCACCACTCCGCAACCTATTCGCACCAGTCCGCAACCATTTCGCACCACTCCGCAACCAGTTCGCACCACTCGGCAACCAGTTCGCACCACTCCGCAACCTATTCGCACCAGTCCGCAACCATTTCGCACCACTCCGCAACCAGTTCGCACCACTCGGCAACCAGTTCGCACCACTCCGCAACCTATTCGCACCAGTCCGCAACCATTTCGCACCACTCCGCAACCAGTTCGCACCACTCGGCAACCAGTTCGCACCACTCCGCAACCTATTCGCACCAGTCCGCAACCATTTCGCACCACTCCGCAACCAGTTCGCACCACTCGGCAACCAGTTCGCACCACTCCGCAACCTATTCGCACCAGTCCGCAACCATTTCGCACCACTCCGCAACCAGTTCGCACCACTCGGCAACCAGTTCGCACCACTCCGCAACCTATTCGCACCAGTCCGCAACCATTTCGCACCACTCCGCAACCAGTTCGCACCACTCGGCAACCAGTTCGCACCACTCCGCAACCTATTCGCACCAGTCCGCAACCATTTCGCACCACTCCGCAACCAGTTCGCACCACTCGGCAACCAGTTCGCACCACTCCGCAACCTATTCGCACCAGTCCGCAACCATTTCGCACCACTCCGCAACCAGTTCGCACCACTCGGCAACCAGTTCGCACCACTCCGCAACCTATTCGCACCAGTCCGCAACCATTTCGCACCACTCCGCAACCAGTTCGCACCACTCGGCAACCAGTTCGCACCACTCCGCAACCTATTCGCACCAGTCCGCAACCATTTCGCACCACTCCGCAACCAGTTCGCACCACTCGGCAACCAGTTCGCACCACTCCGCAACCTATTCGCACCAGTCCGCAACCATTTCGCACCACTCCGCAACCAGTTCGCACCACTCGGCAACCAGTTCGCACCACTCCGCAACCTATTCGCACCAGTCCGCAACCATTTCGCACCACTCCGCAACCAGTTCGCACCACTCGGCAACCAGTTCGCACCACTCCGCAACCTATTCGCACCAGTCCGCAACCATTTCGCACCACTCCGCAACCAGTTCGCACCACTCGGCAACCAGTTCGCACCACTCCGCAACCTATTCGCACCAGTCCGCAACCATTTCGCACCACTCCGCAACCAGTTCGCACCACTCGGCAACCAGTTCGCACCACTCCGCAACCTATTCGCACCAGTCCGCAACCATTTCGCACCACTCCGCAACCAGTTCGCACCACTCGGCAACCAGTTCGCACCACTCCGCAACCTATTCGCACCAGTCCGCAACCATTTCGCACCACTCCGCAACCAGTTCGCACCACTCGGCAACCAGTTCGCACCACTCCGCAACCTATTCGCACCAGTCCGCAACCATTTCGCACCACTCCGCAACCAGTTCGCACCACTCGGCAACCAGTTCGCACCACTCCGCAACCTATTCGCACCAGTCCGCAACCATTTCGCACCACTCCGCAACCAGTTCGCACCACTCGGCAACCAGTTCGCACCACTCCGCAACCTATTCGCACCAGTCCGCAACCATTTCGCACCACTCCGCAACCAGTTCGCACCACTCGGCAACCAGTTCGCACCACTCCGCAACCTATTCGCACCAGTCCGCAACCATTTCGCACCACTCCGCAACCAGTTCGCACCACTCGGCAACCAGTTCGCACCACTCCGCAACCTATTCGCACCAGTCCGCAACCATTTCGCACCACTCCGCAACCAGTTCGCACCACTCGGCAACCAGTTCGCACCACTCCGCAACCTATTCGCACCAGTCCGCAACCATTTCGCACCACTCCGCAACCAGTTCGCACCACTCGGCAACCAGTTCGCACCACTCCGCAACCTATTCGCACCAGTCCGCAACCATTTCGCACCACTCCGCAACCAGTTCGCACCACTCGGCAACCAGTTCGCACCACTCCGCAACCTATTCGCACCAGTCCGCAACCATTTCGCACCACTCCGCAACCAGTTCGCACCACTCGGCAACCAGTTCGCACCACTCCGCAACCTATTCGCACCAGTCCGCAACCATTTCGCACCACTCCGCAACCAGTTCGCACCACTCGGCAACCAGTTCGCACCACTCCGCAACCTATTCGCACCAGTCCGCAACCATTTCGCACCACTCCGCAACCAGTTCGCACCACTCGGCAACCAGTTCGCACCACTCCGCAACCTATTCGCACCAGTCCGCAACCATTTCGCACCACTCCGCAACCAGTTCGCACCACTCGGCAACCAGTTCGCACCACTCCGCAACCTATTCGCACCAGTCCGCAACCATTTCGCACCACTCCGCAACCAGTTCGCACCACTCGGCAACCAGTTCGCACCACTCCGCAACCTATTCGCACCAGTCCGCAACCATTTCGCACCACTCCGCAACCAGTTCGCACCACTCGGCAACCAGTTCGCACCACTCCGCAACCTATTCGCACCAGTCCGCAACCATTTCGCACCACTCCGCAACCAGTTCGCACCACTCGGCAACCAGTTCGCACCACTCCGCAACCTATTCGCACCAGTCCGCAACCATTTCGCACCACTCCGCAACCAGTTCGCACCACTCGGCAACCAGTTCGCACCACTCCGCAACCTATTCGCACCAGTCCGCAACCATTTCGCACCACTCCGCAACCAGTTCGCACCACTCGGCAACCAGTTCGCACCACTCCGCAACCTATTCGCACCAGTCCGCAACCATTTCGCACCACTCCGCAACCAGTTCGCACCACTCGGCAACCAGTTCGCACCACTCCGCAACCTATTCGCACCAGTCCGCAACCATTTCGCACCACTCCGCAACCAGTTCGCACCACTCGGCAACCAGTTCGCACCACTCCGCAACCTATTCGCACCAGTCCGCAACCATTTCGCACCACTCCGCAACCAGTTCGCACCACTCGGCAACCAGTTCGCACCACTCCGCAACCTATTCGCACCAGTCCGCAACCATTTCGCACCACTCCGCAACCAGTTCGCACCACTCGGCAACCAGTTCGCACCACTCCGCAACCTATTCGCACCAGTCCGCAACCATTTCGCACCACTCCGCAACCAGTTCGCACCACTCGGCAACCAGTTCGCACCACTCCGCAACCTATTCGCACCAGTCCGCAACCATTTCGCACCACTCCGCAACCAGTTCGCACCACTCGGCAACCAGTTCGCACCACTCCGCAACCTATTCGCACCAGTCCGCAACCATTTCGCACCACTCCGCAACCAGTTCGCACCACTCGGCAACCAGTTCGCACCACTCCGCAACCTATTCGCACCAGTCCGCAACCATTTCGCACCACTCCGCAACCAGTTCGCACCACTCGGCAACCAGTTCGCACCACTCCGCAACCTATTCGCACCAGTCCGCAACCATTTCGCACCACTCCGCAACCAGTTCGCACCACTCGGCAACCAGTTCGCACCACTCCGCAACCTATTCGCACCAGTCCGCAACCATTTCGCACCACTCCGCAACCAGTTCGCACCACTCGGCAACCAGTTCGCACCACTCCGCAACCTATTCGCACCAGTCCGCAACCATTTCGCACCACTCCGCAACCAGTTCGCACCACTCGGCAACCAGTTCGCACCACTCCGCAACCTATTCGCACCAGTCCGCAACCATTTCGCACCACTCCGCAACCAGTTCGCACCACTCTACACCAGTTCGCACCACTCCGCAACACGTTCGCACCACTCCGCAACCAGTGTGCACCACTCCGAAAGCAGTGTGCACCACTCCACAACCAGTTCGCACCACTCCGCAGCCAGTTTGCACCACTCTGCAACCGGTTCGCACCACTCCACATGCAGTTCGCACCACTCCGCAGCCAGTTTGTACCACTCCGCAACCAGTTGGCACCACTCCACAACCAGTTCGCAACACTCCGTGGTTACGAAGTGTTGCGAGTGATGCAAAGTGATGCGAGCCAGTTTGCACCACTCCGCAACCAGTCGCACCACTCCGCAACCAGCTTGCACCACTCCGAAACCAGTTCGCACCACTCTGCAGCCAGTTCCCACAACTCCGCAACCAGTTCGCACCTCTCCGCAACCAGTTCGCACCACTCCGCAACCAATTTGCACCACTCCGCAACCAGTTCACACCACTCCGCAACCAGTTCGTACCACTCCGCAACCGGTTTGCACCACTCCGCAACCAGTCGCACCACTCCGCAACCAGCTTGCACCACTCCGCAACCAGTTCGCATCACTCCGCAACCAGTTTGCACCACTCGGCAACCAGTTCGCCCCACTCCGCAACCAGTTCGCACCTCTCCGCAACCAGTTCGCACCACTCGGCAACCAGTTCGCCCCACTCCGCAACCAGTTCGCACCTCTCCGCAACCAGTTCGCACCACTCGGCAACCAGTTCGCCCCACTCCGCAACCAGTTCGCACCTCTCCGCAACCAGTTCGCACCACTCGGCAACCAGTTCGCCCCACTCCGCAACCAGTTCGCACCTCTCCGCAACCAGTTCGCACCACTCGGCAACCAGTTCGCCCCACTCCGCAACCAGTTCGCACCTCTCCGCAACCAGTTCGCACCACTCGGCAACCAGTTCGCCCCACTCCGCAACCAGTTCGCACCTCTCCGCAACCAGTTCGCACCACTCGGCAACCAGTTCGCCCCACTCCGCAACCAGTTCGCACCTCTCCGCAACCAGTTCGCACCACTCGGCAACCAGTTCGCCCCACTCCGCAACCAGTTCGCACCACTCCGCAACCAATTTGCACCACCCCGCACCCAGTTCGCACCACTCTGCAACCAGTTCCCACCACTCCGAAACCAATTCGCACCACTCCACAACCAGTTCGCACCACTTCGCAACCAGTTTGCACCCCTCCGCAACCAGTTCGCACCACTCCGCAACCAGTTTGCACCACTCCGCAGCAAATCCACAACACTCCGCAACCAGTTCGCAACACTCCGCAACCAGTTCGCATTACTCCACAACCAGTTCATACCTCTCCGCAACCAGTTAACACCACTCCAAAACCAGTTTGCACCACTCCGGAACCAGTTCGAACCACTCCGCAACCAGATCGCACCACTCCGCAACCAGTTCGCACCACTCTGCAACCAGTTTGCACCACTCCACACCAGTTCGCACCACTCCGTAACAAGTTTGCACCACTCCGCAACCTCGCACCACTCCGCAACCAGCTCGCACCACTCTGCAACCAGTTCGCACCAGTCCGCAAGCAGATCGCACCACTCCGCAACCAGTTCACCACTCCGCAACCAGTTTGCACCCCTCCGCAACCAGTTCGCACCACTCTGCAGCCAGTTCGCACCATTCTGCAACCAGTTCGCACCACTCCGCAGCCAGTTCACACCACTCCGCAACCAGTTCCCAGCAGTCCGCAACCAGTTCGCAACACTCCGCAACCAGTTCCCACCACTCTGCAACCAGTTCGCACCAGTCCGCAAGCAGATCGCACCACTCCGCAACCAGTTCACCACTCCGCAACCAGTTTGCACCCCTCCGCAACCAGTTCGCACCACTCTGCAGCCAGTTCGCACCATTCTGCAACCAGTTCGCACCACTCCGCAACCAGTTTGCACCACTCCGCAATCAGTTCGCACCACTCCGCAACTAGTTCGCACCACTCCGCAACCAGTTCGCACCACTCCGCAACCTATTCGCACCACTCCACAACCAGTTGGCACCACTCCGCAACCAGTTCGCACCACTCCACAACCAGTTGGCACCACTCCGTAACCAGTTTGCAACACTCCGTAACCAGTTTGCACCACTGCGCAGCCAGTCGCACCACTCCGCAACCAGTTCGCACCACTCCGAAACCAGTTCACACCTCTCTGCACCCAGTTCGCACAACTCCGCAACCAGTTCGCACCACTCCGCAACCAGTTCCCACCACTCCGCAACCAGTTCGCACCACTCCACAACCAGATCACACCACTCCACAACCAGTTCACACAACTCTGCAACCAGCTTGCACCACTCCGCAACCAGTTCGCACCACTCCGCAACCAGTTCCCACCACTCCGCAACCAGTTCGCACCACTCCACAACCAGATCACACCACTCCACAACCAGTTCACACAACTCTGCAACCAGCTTGCACCACTCCACGACCCGTTCGCACCACTCCGCAACCCGTTCGCATCACCATGCAACCAGTTCGCACCACTCCGCAACCAGTTCGCACCACTCCGCAAGCAGTTTGCACCACCCTGCAACCAGTTCGCACCACTCCGCAACCAGTTTGCACGACTCCGCAACCAGTTTGCACCACTCCGCAACCAGTTGGAACCACTCCGAAACCAGTTCCCACCACTCCGCAACCTGTTTGCACCACTCTGCAGCCCGTTCGCACCACTACGCAACCAGTTTGCATCACTCCGCAACCAGTTCGCACCACTCCGCAACCAGTTGCCATCACTCCTAAACCAGTTTGCACCACTCCGCAGCCTATTTGCGCCACTCCGTAGCCAGTTCGCACCACTCCGCGACCAGTTCACACCACTCCGCAACCAGTTCGCACCACTCCGCAACCAGTTCGCACCACTCCGCAACCAGTTCGCACCACTCCGCAACCAGTTCGCACCACTCCACAACCAGTTCGCACCACTCCGCAACCAGTTTGCACCACTCCGCAACCAGTTCGCACCACTCCGCAACCAGTTTGCACCACTCCGCAACCAGTTCGCACCACTCGGCAACCAGTTCGCCCCACTCCGCAACCAGTATGCACCACTCCACAACAAGTTCGCACCACTCCGCAACCAGTTCACACCACTCCACAACCAGTTCGCACTACTCCACAACCAGTTCGCACCACTCCGCAACCAGGTCGCACCAAAGTGCAACTAGTTTGCACCACTCCGCAACCAGTTCGCACCACTCCGCAACCAGTTCGCACCACTCCGCAACCAATTCGCACCACTCCGCAACTAGTTCGCACCACTCCGCATTCAGTTTGCACCACTCCGCAACCAGTTCACACCACTCCGCAACCAGTTGGCACCACTTTGCAACCAGTCTGCACCACTCCGCAACGGAGTGGCGCAAATTGGCTGCGGAGTTGTGCGACTGGTTGCAAATTGGTGCGAACTGGTTGCGGGGTGGTGCCAACTGGTTGCAAAGTGGTATTAAGTGCTTGCAGAGTGGTGCGAACAGCTTGTGGAGTGATGCGAACCGGTTGCAGAGTGGTGCGAACCGGTTGTGAAGTGGTGCAAACTGGTTGCGGGGTGGTGCAAACTGGTTGCGGAGTGGTGCGAACTGTTCCCACCACTCCGCAACCAGTTCGCAGCGAACTGGTTGCGGAGAGGTGGGAACTGGTTGCAAAGTGGTGCAAACTGGTGTGGAGTGGTGCAAACTGGTTGCGGAGTGGTGCGAACTGGTTGCGGAGTGGTGCGAACTGGTGGCGGAGTGGTGCAAACTGGTTGTGGAGCAGTGCGCACAGGTTGCGGAGTGGTGTTCACTGGTTGCGGAGTGGTATGAACAGGTTGCGGAAAGGTGCGAACTGGTTGCGGAGTGGTGCGAACTTGTTGCGGAGTGGTGCGGACTGGCTGCGCAGTGGTGCGAACTGGTTGCGGAGAGGTGCGAACTGGTTGCAGAGTGGTGCAAGGTGGTTGCGAAGTGGTGCGAACTGGTTGCGGAGTGGTGCAAACCGGTTTCGGAGTGGTGCAAACAGGTTGCGGAGTGGTGCGAACTGGTTGCGGAGTGGTGCGAACTGGTTACAAAGTGTTGGGAACTGGTTGCAGGGTGGTGCCAAATGGTTGCGGAGTGGTATTAACTGGTTGCGGAGTGGTGCGAACTGGTTGCGGAGTGGAGCGAATCGGTTGCAGAGTGGTGCGAACGGGTTGCGGAGTGGTGCGAACTGGTTGCGGAGCGGTGCGAACTGGTTGCGCAGTGGTGCAAACTGGTTGCGGAGTGGTGCGGACTGGTTGCGGCATGGTGCGAATTGGTTGCGGAGTGGTGCCAACTGGTTGCGGAGTGGTGCAAGCTGGTTGCGGAGTGGTGCGAACTGGCTGCGGAGTGGTGCAAACTGGTTGCGGAGTGGTACGAACTGGTTGCGGAGTGGTGCCAACTGGTTACGGAGTGGTACAAACTGGTTGCGGAGTGGTGCAAACTGGATGTGGAGTGGTGCAAACCGGGTGCAGAGTGGTGCGAACCGGTTCGGGAGTGGTGCGAGCTGGTTGCGGAGTGGTGCCAACTGGTTGCGGAGTGGTGCAAGCTGGTTGCGGAGTGGTGCGAACTGGCTGCGGAGTGGTGCAAACTGGTTGCGGAGTGGTACGAACTGGTTGCGGAGTGGTGCCAACTGGTTACGGAGTGGTACAAACTGGTTGCGGAGTGGTGCAAACTGGATGTGGAGTGGTGCAAACCGGGTGCAGAGTGGTGCGAACCGGTTCGGGAGTGGTGCGAGCTGGTTGCGGAGTGGTGCCAACTGGTTGCGGAGTGGTGCAAGCTGGTTGCGGAGTGGTGCGAACTGGCTGCGGAGTGGTGCAAACTGGTTGCGGAGTGGTACGAACTGGTTGCGGAGTGGTGCCAACTGGTTACGGAGTGGTACAAACTGGTTGCGGAGTGGTGCAAACTGGATGTGGAGTGGTGCAAACCGGGTGCAGAGTGGTGCGAACCGGTTCGGGAGTGGTGCGAGCTGGTTGCGGAGTGGTGCCAACTGGTTGCGGAGTGGTGCAAGCTGGTTGCGGAGTGGTGCGAACTGGCTGCGGAGTGGTGCAAACTGGTTGCGGAGTGGTACGAACTGGTTGCGGAGTGGTGCCAACTGGTTACGGAGTGGTACAAACTGGTTGCGGAGTGGTGCAAACTGGATGTGGAGTGGTGCAAACCGGGTGCAGAGTGGTGCGAACCGGTTCGGGAGTGGTGCGAGCTGGTTGCGGAGTGGTGCCAACTGGTTGCGGAGTGGTGCAAGCTGGTTGCGGAGTGGTGCGAACTGGCTGCGGAGTGGTGCAAACTGGTTGCGGAGTGGTACGAACTGGTTGCGGAGTGGTGCCAACTGGTTACGGAGTGGTACAAACTGGTTGCGGAGTGGTGCAAACTGGATGTGGAGTGGTGCAAACCGGGTGCAGAGTGGTGCGAACCGGTTCGGGAGTGGTGCGAGCTGGTTGCGGAGTGGTGCCAACTGGTTGCGGAGTGGTGCAAGCTGGTTGCGGAGTGGTGCGAACTGGCTGCGGAGTGGTGCAAACTGGTTGCGGAGTGGTACGAACTGGTTGCGGAGTGGTGCCAACTGGTTACGGAGTGGTACAAACTGGTTGCGGAGTGGTGCAAACTGGATGTGGAGTGGTGCAAACCGGGTGCAGAGTGGTGCGAACCGGTTCGGGAGTGGTGCGAGCTGGTTGCGGAGTGGTGCCAACTGGTTGCGGAGTGGTGCAAGCTGGTTGCGGAGTGGTGCGAACTGGCTGCGGAGTGGTGCAAACTGGTTGCGGAGTGGTACGAACTGGTTGCGGAGTGGTGCCAACTGGTTACGGAGTGGTACAAACTGGTTGCGGAGTGGTGCGAACTGGTTGCGTAGTGGTGCGAACTGTATGAGGAGTTCTGCGAACTGGTTGCAGAGTGGTGCCAACTGGTTGCGGAGTGGTGCAAGCTGGTTGCGGAGTGGTGCGAACTGGTTGCGGAGTGGTCTGGACTGGCTGCGGAGTGTTGCGAACGGGTTGCGGAGTGGTGTGAACTAGTTGCGGAGTGATGCAAACTGGTTGCAAAGTGGTGCGAACTGGTTGGGGAGTGGTGCGAATTGGTTTTGGACTGGTGCGAACTGGTTGCGGAGTGGTGCAAACTGGTTTTGGACTGGTGGGAACTGGTTGCGGAGTGGTGCGAACTGGCTACGGAGTGGTGCGAACTGGTTGGAGAGTGGTGCGAACTGGTTGTGGAGTGGTAAAAACTGGCTGCGGAGTGGTGCGAACTGGCTACGGAGTGGTGCGAACTGGTTGCCGAGTGGTGCAAACTGATTGCAGAGTGGTGTGAACTGGTTGCGGAGTGGTACAAACTGGCTGCGGAGTGGTGCGAACTGGCTACGGAGTGGTGCGAACTGGTTGCCGAGTGGTGCAAACTGATTGCAGAGTGGTGTGAACTGGTTGCGGAGTGGTACAAACTGGCTGCGGAGTGGTGCGAACTGGCTACGGAGTGGTGCGAACTGGTTGCCGAGTGGTGCAAACTGATTGCAGAGTGGTGTGAACTGGTTGCGGAGTGGTACAAACTGGCTGCGGAGTGGTGCGAACTGGCTACGGAGTGGTGCGAACTGGTTGCCGAGTGGTGCAAACTGATTGCAGAGTGGTGTGAACTGGTTGCGGAGTGGTACAAACTGGCTGCGGAGTGGTGCGAACTGGCTACGGAGTGGTGCGAACTGGTTGCCGAGTGGTGCAAACTGATTGCAGAGTGGTGTGAACTGGTTGCGGAGTGGTACAAACTGGCTGCGGAGTGGTGCGAACTGGCTACGGAGTGGTGCGAACTGGTTGCCGAGTGGTGCAAACTGATTGCAGAGTGGTGTGAACTGGTTGCGGAGTGGTACAAACTGGCTGCGGAGTGGTGCGAACTGGCTACGGAGTGGTGCGAACTGGTTGCCGAGTGGTGCAAACTGATTGCAGAGTGGTGTGAACTGGTTGCGGAGTGGTACAAACTGGCTGCGGAGTGGTGCGAACTGGCTACGGAGTGGTGCGAACTGGTTGCCGAGTGGTGCAAACTGATTGCAGAGTGGTGTGAACTGGTTGCGGAGTGGTACAAACTGGCTGCGGAGTGGTGCGAACTGGCTACGGAGTGGTGCGAACTGGTTGCCGAGTGGTGCAAACTGATTGCAGAGTGGTGTGAACTGGTTGCGGAGTGGTACAAACTGGCTGCGGAGTGGTGCGAACTGGCTACGGAGTGGTGCGAACTGGTTGCGGAGTGGTGCGAACTGGTTCTGGAGGGGTGCAAACTGGTTGCGGAGTGGTGCAAACTGGTTCCAGAGTGGTGCGAACTGGTTGCGGGTTGGTGCGAACTGGTTGGAGAGTGGTACGAACTGGTTGTGGAGTGGTGCGAACTGGTTGCGGAGTGGTGCTTATGGGTTTTGGAGTGGTGGGAACTGGTTGCGGAGTGGTGCGAACTGGTTGCGGATTGGAGCGAACTGGTTAGGAAGTGTTGCGAACTGGTTACGGAGTGGTGCCAACTGGTTGCAGATTGGTATGAACTGGTTGTGGAGTGGTTCGAACTGGTTGTGGAGTGGTGCAAACCCATTGCAGAGTGGTGGGAACCGGTTGCGGAGTGGCGCGAACTGGTTGCACAGTGGTGCGAACAGTTCGCACCACTCCGCGACCAGTTTGCAGTGAGCTGGTTGTTGAGTGGTGGGAACTGGTTGCAACGTGGTGCAAACTGGTGTGTAGTGGTGCAAACTGGCTGCAGACTGGTGCGAACTGGTTGCGGAGTGGTGCAAACTGGTTGCAGAGTGGTGCGAACTGGTTGCAGAGTGGTGCGCACTGGTTGCGGAGTAGTGTTAATTGGTTCCGGAGTGGTACGAACTGGTTGCGGAGTGGTGCGAACTGGTTGCGACGTGCTGCAAACTGGTTGCGGAGTGGTGCGAACTGGTTGCGGAGTGGTGGAGACTGGTGGCAAAGTGGTGCGACCTGGTTGGGGAGTGGTGCAAACTGGTTGCGGAGTGGTGCGAACTGGTTGCGGAGTGGTGCAAACTGGTTGCGGAGTGGTGCAAACTGGTTGCGGAGTGGTGCAAACTGGTTGCGGAGTGGTGCAAACTGGTTGCGGAGTGGTGCAAACTGGTTGCGGAGTGGTGCAAACTGGTTGCGGAGTGGTGCAAACTGGTTGCGGAGTGGTGCAAACTGGTTGCGGAGTGGTGCAAACTGGTTGCGGAGTGGTGCAAACTGGTTGCGGAGTGGTGCAAACTGGTTGCGGAGTGGTGCAAACTGGTTGCGGAGTGGTGCAAACTGGTTGCGGAGTGGTGCAAACTGGTTGCGGAGTGGTGCAAACTGGTTGCGGAGTGGTGCAAACTGGTTGCGGAGTGGTGCAAACTGGTTGCGGAGTGGTGCAAACTGGTTGCGGAGTGGTGCAAACTGGTTGCGGAGTGGTGCAAACTGGTTGCGGAGTGGTGCAAACTGGTTGCGGAGTGGTGCAAACTGGTTGCGGAGTGGTGCAAACTGGTTGCGGAGTGGTGCAAACTGGTTGCGGAGTGGTGCAAACTGGTTGCGGAGTGGTGCAAACTGGTTGCGGAGTGGTGCAAACTGGTTGCGGAGTGGTGCAAACTGGTTGCGGAGTGGTGCAAACTGGTTGCGGAGTGGTGCAAACTGGTTGCGGAGTGGTGCAAACTGGTTGCGGAGTGGTGCAAACTGGTTGCGGAGTGGTGCAAACTGGTTGCGGAGTGGTGCAAACTGGTTGCGGAGTGGTGCAAACTGGTTGCGGAGTGGTGCAAACTGGTTGCGGAGTGGTGCAAACTGGTTGCGGAGTGGTGCAAACTGGTTGCGGAGTGGTGCAAACTGGTTGCGGAGTGGTGCAAACTGGTTGCGGAGTGGTGCAAACTGGTTGCGGAGTGGTGCAAACTGGTTGCGGAGTGGTGCAAACTGGTTGCGGAGTGGTGCAAACTGGTTGCGGAGTGGTGCAAACTGGTTGCGGAGTGGTGCAAACTGGTTGCGGAGTGGTGCAAACTGGTTGCGGAGTGGTGCAAACTGGTTGCGGAGTGGTGCAAACTGGTTGCGGAGTGGTGCAAACTGGTTGCGGAGTGGTGCAAACTGGTTGCGGAGTGGTGCAAACTGGTTGCGGAGTGGTGCAAACTGGTTGCGGAGTGGTGCGAACTGGTTGCGGAGTGGTGCGAACTGGTTGTGGAGTGGTGCGAACTGGTTGCGGAGTGGTGCGAACGGGTTTTGGAGTGGTGCGAACTGGTTGCGGATTGGTGCCAACTGGTTGCGGAGTGGTATAAACTGGTTGCGGAGTGGTGCGAACTGGTTGTGGAGTGGTGCGAACCGGATGCAGAGTCATGCAAACCGGTTGCGGAGTGGTGCGAACTGGTTGCGGGGTGGTAAACTGGTTGCGGAGTGGTGCAAACAGTTCGCACCACTCCGCAACCAGTTCGCAGCGAACTGGTTGCGGAGTGGTGCAAACTGGTTGCACCGTTGTGCAAACTGGTGTGTAGTGGTGCGAACTGGTTACCGAGTGGTGCGAACTGGTTGCGGAGTGGTGCGAACTGGTTGCGGTGTGGTGCAAACCGGTTTCGGAGTGGTGCGAACTGGTTGCGGAGCGGTGCAAACTGGGTGCGGAGTGGAGCGAGCAGGTTACCATGTGTTGCGAGCTGGTTGCGGAGTGGTGCCAACTGGTTGCGGAGTGGTGTTAACTGGTTGCAGAGTGGTGCGAACTGGTTGTGGAGTGGTGCAAACCGGTTGGAGAGTGGTGCAAACCGGTTGCGGAGTGGTGCAAACTGCTTGCGGGGTGATGCGAACTGGTTGCGGAGCGGTGCGAACAGTTCGCACCACTCCGCAACCAGTTCCTAGCGAACTGGTTGCGGAGTGGTAAGAACCGGTTGCATAGTGGTGCAAACCGGTTGCGGAGTGGTGCAAAGTGGTTGCAGAGTTGTGCGAACTGGTTGCGGAGTGGTGCGAACTGGTTCCGGAGTGGTGCAAACTGGTTGCGGAGTTGTACGAACTGGTGTGCAGTGGTGTGAACTAGTTGCAGAGTGGTGCGAACTGGTTGCGGAGTGGTGC
Organism: Penium margaritaceum; assembly: GCA_023375785.1. Lineage (NCBI taxonomy): Eukaryota > Viridiplantae > Streptophyta > Zygnematophyceae > Desmidiales > Peniaceae > Penium > Penium margaritaceum. Next base: position 17,047 of record SZWC01016948.1, read on the forward strand.
GAACTGGTTGCGGAGTGGTGCGAACTGGTTGCGGAGTGGTGGGAACTGGTTGCGGAGTGGTGTTAACTGGTTGCGGAGTGGTACGAACTGGTTGCGGAGTGGTGCGAACTGGTTACGGAGTGGTGCGAACTGGTTGCGGAGTGGTGCAAACTGGTTGCGGAGTTGTACGAACTGGTGTGCAGTGGTGTGAACTAGTTGCAGAGTGGTGCGAACTGGTTGCGGAGTGGTGCGAACTGGTTGCGGAGTGGTGCGAACTGGTTGCGGAGTGGTGGGAACTGGTTGCGGAGTGGTGTTAACTGGTTGCGGAGTGGTACGAACTGGTTGCGGAGTGGTGCGAACTGGTTGCGGATAAGGCTGCACACGGATCCTGGGATCCCCGGTAACTACCCACAGGTACCGGATCCAGAACCGGATTCGCTGTTCCGGATCCAGGTTCCAGGATCCGTCTTGTATCCCGGGTTCCTAACGGATCCTTGGGGGGGAGGGGGGGGGGAAACCCCGCGAGAGGTCCTGGTCATGTCTCCCGTGCAACCGTGGAACTCGCACTTTTGAAATAGAACGTTCAAAGTTCGCGGTTCGCCTGTGAGCCTGGACTTGGCGCGAGCAATCTCCGAACCTGTACTTGAAAGGTTTGACAGCTTTGAAAATGTCAAACCTGTCTATTTGCTTCCACGCTGGAATGACATGTCGTTTTTCTACTGGTCTGACATCTTACAACTTTCACCAGACCTAGCACTTCCATTCAAAAAATATCAGTGACTGTCTAGACCTACCCATCGATGCAAACGTGGACATTGTGAGCTGAAATTGACGGCTGCATGCAGCTCGGACCACACACATCCTCCGAGGTTACACAGGTGGTAGCATCGCCCGAGGCGTGCCTGGAACGATGACGTTGTCCTTCGTGAGCGTTTAACAGCTCTGTTGTTTGTTACTACACTTGTTATGTTATCTTCACTCCACCCGACGGCTCTCTCACCATGGAAGATACCCACAGCACCCCACCCGAGGACCCGCAACATCTCCATGAGGAGGACGAGGACAAAGATGGGGACGACGAGGAAGACGCCGCTGTTGGAGAGAAGCGAAGGCGTCGTGGCAACGATTCTTTCATATGGGGCTCATTCAAGAAGTTGGGCAACGGCCGCGCCATGTGTCTGCACTGCACCAAGAACCCGGCCGAGCATGTCACTCTCTCCGCCAAGAATGGCACCACCGGGGCCCTGTGGAAACACATGCGCCTCATCCACCGGGACAGGTGGCGCCACCTGAAGGCGTTGGTTGCGGCCGCAAAGCTTCAAGAAGCCAGAATCGCAGTGGCCGTAGCTGATGGTGGTGCACCGGCCGCGGGAGAAAATCCTGAGGACGCTCCAATTGCCCGTGGAGTCGTCGGCATTGGCTACGTCTTCAACCGCAAGTTTTTCCACAGTCTTTTGTGGAAACACTCCGTGGACAATAACCTTTTGTTCTTGTCCATGGAGAGTTTCTGGCTCGCTCGGGCCTTTGCCCACTACAACCCTGAGGCAGCAGTTCCTGGCCAAATGACGATTGCGCGCAACATCAAGATTGGTGCCCGCGCCTACCGTGCACGTATCAAGAAGCAGCTGTTGGAGGTGAAGTCTGCCATCTCCTTCACCAACGACGGGTGGAAGGCGGAAAACAACGTAAAATACCTGGGAGTCACCGCGCACTGGGTCGACAAGGGCTACAATGTGCGCGCCATGGCTCTTGCCTTCCCGGCAATCAAGGGTGGCACCACAGCCGAGAACATCTTCTTACTGCTAAAGACGTCACTACAGTAGTGGGCCCTGTGGGACCGGATATTCTGCATCACCATGGACAATGAGTCCACCAATGACTCGATGGTGGACAACTTCATGGTGCCCAGCAACGACAGCTTTGACAATGCCAAGCATATTCGTTGCCTTGGCCATGTTATAAACCTGGCTGTCGGCAACCTGCTGAAGCTACCTCGTGTGATGCAGATCATCTAGCAAGTCCGCGCCATTGCCGTCTTCGTCGCGCGCACTCCAACCCGTGAGGAGTCCTTGCAGGCAGCCGTTGAAGCAGCGGGACTCCAGTACAAGTCTCTCCACCTGGACACAGAGACCCGGTGGAACAGTGCCCTTGACATGAGTGAGCATGTGATCGCTGTGAAATCCGTGCTTGACACGTGGCAGGACGGCTATGGCAGGGATGGCGCACATCTGAAGCCCACGTTCGAAGACTGGGAGCTCATTTCCATGGTGACGGTCATCCTGAAGCCCTACAAGGGCTTCACGGAGGACATCTCCGGCTCCTCATATCCCACCCTATCGCTGGTCATCCCATTTTACTCATCTCTGCTTGACAAGATGCAGGCATGGGTTGTGAAGGCTGTGGCTGCAGAGCACAAGAGCAAGCGGCGTGGAGCTGCGGGCCGGCTGGAATACAAGGAGCAGCTGTTCCTTGAGCTGAAGCCAGGCCTGGCGGCTAGCATAGCCAAGCTCGACAAGTACGCCAAGCTGTGTACCGAGCGCCACATGTTGGCCACAACACTTGATCCGCGTTTTGGGCTGCGCTACTACGCCAACGTACATCCAAAGGTCGGCGTTGCATCACCTGCTGAGCTCCAGGTCAAAGTTGTGGAGCTGTTGCGGCCCTACAACGAGCGGGTGAAGCTGTGTTTGGCTGCCGAGGAGGCTGCAGCAGAGATTTGTGCAACGAACGTCGTCACCTCGGTAATCAACAACGTCGGTCATCCTCAGGCAACACAGTCAGCCAGTGCAGCCTCCTCCAGCACGTCAGCAGTTACTCCAGCTTTGTTTTAGAGCTTTCATTGAGTTACAACAGTTCACTTCACTTGAGTGGCTTCTTTACATAGTCGTTTGTGTTCTATCTGTGCTGCAGCGGCAACACCAGTGGCGGCAGGAACGCCACCAACGCAGCCACACCAAAGCTCCAGGCTCCACAGTGAGGGAGACGTCATGGAGGCTACGCTGGAAGACGCGGGGGCCGACATGTTTGCAGAACCAGAGGCCCCCGCGCAGCCTCATACTGCTCCCTCCACTCTGGAGGTTGAGGTGGACAATTGGGCCAAGGACGAGAAGAAACCACGGAAGTGCAAAATCCTGCACTACTTGCGCAAGTACAAGACAAAGTACCCTACTTTCCACCTCGCGGCCCTAGACCACCTTGCAGTCCCGGCAACCAGCACTCCATCAGAGCGTCTGTTCTCTCTTGGACGCCACATCATAACTGACTTCCGTCAGTCGCTCGTGGACCTGACAGTGGAGAACCTCATGCTCCTAAAGTCATGGATCAACGACCCTACTTTAGTCAACTTCCTGGTCGCACCGACTGGGGAGGTTGCCCCAGAGTTGGAGGCGGAACAAGCTTGGGTCAATGAACGTCGTCGTGCAAGTCCTGTTTTTGAGGAGTTGCCGGAAGAAGAAGAGGGTGAAGATGAGGGGACAGAAGATGGTGTAGAGGATGGTGCACAGAATGGTGCAGAGGATGGTGCAGATGGGGGGGGGGGAGAGTCAGGGAGCATGATGGGAGGGGGAGCTAGACTTGGGCTAACCATTAGGAATGACATGTAAGTGACTGTTTGTGAACAATGGAATCTTCACTGTGTGCGCCATGCCATGTGTCTATATGTACTCCTTGGCCTACCTTGATGGTTGACTTGAATGTGATAGTTTTTGACAATGTCTGGACATAGTCAATTTTACACAATGGATGTTAGAGTAACAAGTGTTGAAAAGTACATTATAAATGATGTATCCGTATCCTGGAACCGAAGATCCGGATCCAGGATCCGTGAATCCAAGGATCCGCGAATACGAGGATCCGTCACCCCGGTTCCGGATCCAGTCAGTGGATCCGTCCTGCGGATCCGGATCCATCTCAAGATCCGCGGATAGGAACCGTGTGCAGCCTTAGTTGTGAAGTGGTGCGAACTGGTTGCGGAGTGGTGTGGACTAGCTGCGGAGTGGTGCGAATTGGTTGCGGAGTGGTGCGAACTGGATGCGGAGTGATGCAAACAGGTTGCGAAGTGGTGCGAACTGGTTGCGGAGTGGTGCAAATAGATTGCGGAGTGGTGCGAACGGGTTGCGGAGTGGTGCGAACTGGTTGCGAAATGGTGTGAACTGGTTGCGGAGTGGTGCGAACTGGTTGCGGAGGGGTGCGAACTGGTTGCGGAGTGGTGCGAACTGGCTGCGGAGTAGTGCGAACTGGTTGTTGAGTGGTGCGAACTGGTTGCGGAGGGGTGCGAACTGGTTGCGGAGTGGTGCGAACTGGCTGCGGAGTAGTGCGAACTGGTTGTTGAGTGGTGCGAACTGGTTGCGGAGGGGTGCGAACTGGTTGCGGAGTGGTGCGAACTGGCTGCGGAGTAGTGCGAACTGGTTGTTGAGTGGTGCGAACTGGTTGCGGAGGGGTGCGAACTGGTTGCGGAGTGGTGCGAACTGGCTGCGGAGTAGTGCGAACTGGTTGTTGAGTGGTGCGAACTGGTTGCGGAGGGGTGCGAACTGGTTGCGGAGTGGTGCGAACTGGCTGCGGAGTAGTGCGAACTGGTTGTTGAGTGGTGCGAACTGGTTGCGGAGTGGTGCGAACTGGCTGCGGAGTGGTGCGAACTGGTTGTTGAGTGGTGCGAACTGGTTGCGGAGTGGTGCGAACTGGTTGCGGAGTGGTGCGAACTGGTTCCAGAGTGGTGTGAACTGGTTGCGGAGTGGTGTGAACTGGTTCCAGAGTGGTGCTAACTGGTTGCAGATAGGTGCGAACTGGTTGCGGAGTGGTGCACACTGGTTGCAAAGCGGTGCAAACTGGTTGCGGAGTGGTGCAAACTGGTTGCGGAGTGGTGCAAACTGGTTGCGGAGTCGTGCCAGGGTTGTGCCAGAGTTGTGCCAGAGTTATGCCAAAAAGCTAGAGTTGTGTCATAGTTATGCTTAGGTTGTGCCAGAATTGTGCCAGAGTTGTGCCAGAGTCGTGCCGGAGTTGTGCCAGAGTTATGCCAAAAAGCTAGAGTTGTGGCATAGTTATGCTTAGGTTGTGCCAGAAATGTGCCAGAGTTGTGCCAGAGTTGTGCCCAAGTTGTGCCACAGTTGTGCCAGAGTTGTGCCATGGTTGTGCTATAGTTGTGCCAGAGTTGTGTCAGAGTTGTGCCATAGTTGTGCCACATTTATGCCAGTGTTGTGCTAGTGATGTGCCAGAGTTGTGCTATACTTGCCAGACTTGGGCCATAGTTATACCAGAGTTGTGCCAGAGTTGTGCCAGAGTTGTGCCAGAGTTGTGCCAGAGTTGTGCCAGAGTTGTGCCAAACGTGTGCCAGAGTTATGCCAGAGTTTTTCCATAGTTGTGCCAAATTCATGCCAGAGTTGTGCCAGAGTTGTGCCAGAGCCTACTAGAGTTGTGCAAAAGTTGTACCAAAGTTGAGCCAGAGTTGTGCAAGAGTTGTGCTAGAGTCGTGCCAGAGTTGTGCAAGAGATGTGCCAGAGTTGTGCCAGGGTTCTACCAGAGTTGTGCACGAGATGTGCCAGAGTTCTGCCAGAGATATGCCTGAGATGTGCCAGTTGTGTGCCAGAGTTTTTCCAGAGTTGTGCCAGAGTTTTGCCAGAGTTGTATAAAAGTTTTGCCAGAGTTGTACCAGAGTTGTACCAGAGTTGTGCCAGAGTTGTGCCAGAGCTGTGCCTGAGTTGTGCCAGAGTCGTGCCTTTTTGTGCCAGAGTTCTGCCAGGGTAATGCCAGGATTGTGCCAGAGATGTGCCAAGATTGTGCCAGAGTTGTGCCAGGATTGTGCCACAGTTGTGTAAGAGTTGTGCCAGGGTTGAGCCAGAGTTGTGCCAGAGTTGAGCCACAGTTGGGCCATAGTTGTGCAGGAGTTGTGCCAGAGTTGTGCCAGAGTTGTGCCGGAGATATGCCAGAGTTTTGCCAGTGTTGTGACAGAGTTGTGCCAGAGTTGTGCCAGAGTTGTGCCAGAGTTGTGCCAGATTTGTGCCAGTTGTGACAGAGTTGTACCGGAGTTGTGCCAGAGTTGTGCAAACGTTTTACCAGATTTATGCCAAAGTTGTGCCACAGTTGTGCCATAGTTGTGCCAGAGTTGTGCCGGAGATGTACCAGAGTTGTGCCAGAATTGGGCCCGAGTTGTGCCAGAGTCGTGCCAGAGTTGTGCCAGAGTTGTCCCAGAGTTGTGCCACATTTGTGCTAGGGTTGTTCCAGAGTCGTGCCAGAGTCATGCCAGAGTTGTGCCAGAGTTGTGCCAGAGTTGTGTAAGGGTTGTGCCAGAGTTGTGCCAGAGTTGTTCCTGAGTTGTGCCGGACATGTGCCAAACATTTTCCAGAGTTGTGCCATAGCTTTGTCAGAGATGTGCCCGAGTTGTGCCAGAGATGTGCCAGATTTGTGCCAGAGTCGTGCCAGAGATGTGCCAGAGTATGCCAAAGGTGTGCCAACGTTCTGACAGAGTTTGCCAGAGTTGTGCCAGAGTTGTGCCGGAGTTGTGCCAGAGTTGTGCCAGAGTTGTGCCAGAGTTGTGCCAGAGTTGTGGCAAAGTTGTGCCAGAGTTGTGCCATAGTTGTGCCAGAGTTGTGCCGGAGATGTGCTAGAGTTTTGTCAGAGTTGGGCCCGAGTTGTGCCAGAGTTGTGCCAGAGTTGTGCCGGAGTTGTGCCAGAGTTGTGCCAGAGTTGTGCCAGAGTTGTGGCAAAGTTGTGCCAGAGTTGTGCCATAGTTGTGCCAGAGTTGTGCCGGAGATGTGCTAGAGTTTTGTCAGAGTTGGGCCCGAGTTGTGCCAGAGTCGTGCCAGAGTTGTGCCATAGTTGTGCCACATTTGTACGAGGGTTGTGCCAGGGTCGTGCCAGAGTCATGCCAGAGTTGTACCAGAGTTGTGCCAGACTTATGCCAGGGTTGTGCCAGAGTTTTGCCAGAGTTGTGCCTGAGTTGTGCCGGACTTGTGCCAGCGTTTTTCCAGAATTGTGCCATAGTTTTGCCAGAGACGTGCCATAATTGTGCCAGAGATGTGCCATATTTGTCCCAGAGTCGTCCCAGAGATGTGCCAGAGTTGTGCCAATATCGTGCCACCATTGCGCCAGAGTTGAGCCAGCGTTGTGCGAGAGTTGTGCCACAGTTGAGCCAGAGTTGTGCCAGAGTTCTACCAGAGTTGTGCCAGATTTGTGCCAGATAAGCCAGAGTTGTGCCGGACTTGTGCCAGAGTTGTGCCAGATATGTCCCAAGGTTTGGCCAAAGTTATGCCAGAGTTGTGGAATAGTTGTGCCAGAGTTGTACCTGAATGGTACCAGAGTTGTGCGAAAATTAGGCCAGTGTTGTGCCAGAGTCGTGCCAGATAACTGGAGCAAGGCCAATACAACTGGAGCAAAGCCAAGATAACTGGAGCAAGCCCAAGACAACTGGAGGAAGGCCAATACAACTAGAGCAAGCCCAAGACAACTGGAGCAAGTCCAAGACAACTGGAGTAAGCCCAAGACAACTGGAGCAAGCCGAAGACAACTGGATCAAGACGAATAAACTCGGAGCAAGCCCAAGACAACTGGAGCAAGCCCAAAACCACTGGAGCAAGGTCAATGGAACTGGAGCAAGCCCAAGACAACTAGAGCGAACCCAAGGCAACTGGAGCAAGGCCAACACAACTGGAGCAAGCCCAAGACAGTTGGAGCAAGTCCATTACAACTGGAGCAAGCCCCGGCAGCAGTGGCACTGGCAGCATCACCGGGAGTACGTCCGGCAGCGGACCCTTCCGCATCCCCAGCAGCAGCGGCAATAGCAGCGTCATCTGGAGCACCTCTGGCATTGGGTCCTTTCGCATCCCCAGCAGCAATGGCACTGGCAGCGTCACCTGGAGTACCTCCGACAGCGGGTCCTTCCGCATCCCTAGCAGCAGTGGCACCAGCAGCGTCACCCACAGCACCTCCGGCATCGGGTCCTCCTGCACCTCCAGCAGTAGCGACCGCACCAAGAGTGTCACCTGGCACACTTACGGTATCTGGCCCTTCCACTTCTCCAGCAGTGGCGGCACCCGCGGACGTACCACCGCCGCCCAGTCCCTCAGCACCGACTGCACACTCCTCCTCCTCACCAGCCTCACAAGGCACTCCGGCGCGCGGAACACCACGACCCTTTCTCAGTGCCGGGACAATAATGCAGGGTGCACAAAACCACCTGGAAGAAAGCTCTGGCGACAGTGGAGACCAACACAGGGCTGACTGCCTGCTGGATGTAGTGAGCAGCATCATCATACATCTACAAGATGAACTTCCGAAGACAGTCCGTGCAGCACTAGGGAACTCCCTCTTCAACCCCTCTTGGCAGGTGGTCTTGAAGGGCGCGGCTAAGAGTTCCCCCACTCTTGGCCAGCAAGCATGACAAGAACAATTGCTGGAAACAGCAGGTGCCAAACGCCTCATTTCGACACTCCGCAACCTCCTCAATCTCCGCCCGGAGTACGCCATGGATGGCGTGGCAACCTTCCTCGACACGAAGCAGCCAGATCGCCCTGTGAATGCCACCCGTGAATGGTGGCTCCTGGTCCGACGCGACCATGTCGCGGATCCCACGCGCCGCAACGTACATCTTCTCCAAGAACGCGCCCGGGCGCTCACCATCTATCACGCCTACCACATGCCAGCGGGAACAATGGAGGTACCAAACAGGAAGACTGCAGCAGATGTGTGGAGATGGGAATACCTGTTCCAACTTGTCAGCGGCAAGTGGGGAATGCAAGATACGGCTATAGAACTTGTAGACATATCCGCGGCAGAACAATAGTATGAAAGTTGGTATGCTGCTATCAACAAGTATTGGCATCTGACTCAGGACGCTACCCCATGCCAATGAACTATGACCGCAGTGGCACAGGGGCTCTGGAAGGCACTTTGAGCCACAGGAACCAAGCTGACGGAGGAGGCGGTACGCCACTGGGCCCGAGAGGCCATGGGCGTATGCCGGGAGGAGAAACACCGCATCCTTACCGAAGTAGAAGAGGCTGAGGAGTATCTCTGCGAATCTTCCCACCTCACAAGAATGCGAGACCAGTTGCGAGCGCTTTGGCAACAAATGGCATAGGAGTAGAGACGGAATGCCGAGGCGGCGGTGGAGCAGGTGGCCGCGGAACTCGCAGCAGAGGTAAAGGCAGTGGCTGAGCCGGCAACACTCAAGGATGATATAGCTGAAGAACGGGCACCAGCGGAGATGGCGTAGAAGGCGAAGGAAACCATGGAGGCTGAGGGAGCGGTAGCAGAGGCAGCAATGGCAATAGCTGGGCAGGTGGCAGGAAAGTACGAAGTAGAGTAGCAGGAAGCAGCACAGGAGGGAAGTGGAAGGCAAGCACAGGACATACGTGCGCAGGCAAAGGCAGCTGCAGCCAGGAAAGAAGCGCAGAGGAACACACCACGACCAGTTTTATAGGCGACCCTACTGGACAGACAGGCCAAGCTTCAGGACGTGGCCAAGAGGGCCGCAGCATCTGCGGTCGCCAGTAGGCAGGCTGTCCCACCCCATGCAGCCTCCGTCAGACGTGTGGCCACCCCACGCAAGGATTTAGCCGCAAGAGAGCAGGCGCTGTCCGCGGAAACCACACCGACATCCCGCCACCTAGGATAGGAGAAGAGGACCCTCGAGGACAGCATGGCTGGCGCATCCTCCACCAAGCGTAGTAAGCAGCGCCACCCCTCCCAAGTTGCCCTTCAAGGCGTTGACCCGGCACAGCTCGCGCAAGCCCAGCAAGATGCTACCCAGGCGGTGGAGCTGCTCATGGCAGTATTTTGCAATGTCTCCATGCCCACTGGTTTGATCCCTGCTCAACTGCAACCTCTCCTAGTGGGCGCGGGCACCACAGCCCACCATGAGCGAGGGCCCGGGGACAGCGCTGCGGTTGCTGCAGTGAGGAAGAAGACAGGGGAGGTAGTAATCTCCAAACTCAGTGAGTCGCCACCAAGACTTGACAAAGAACAACCCATCGTGAAGGGACAAGGACTGCTGCGGCTCTCTGAGGCGGTGACAGGGAGGAAACCATAGACGGAGGCAGTTGATGTCCGCGGTACACGGGGGCAGCGGCATGGCGCACCACCTGAGGTGGGGCTATAGAACCAGTGGGACGAAGGGGAGCTATGCGCGGTGGGGATCCTGCGTCTATTCCCAACCCCGGACAGCTGGGATAGGGAACCCCCCGCCTACGATGAGGAGAACCTGCACCGCTTGCAGGCAATGAAGGTAGAACAGGATGCAAGGCAGGCCCAGGGATTGCCGATACTACAGAAGGAAGAAAAAGAGGAAGCCGGGAGAAGCTACCACGGGAAGGGCGGGAAAAGCAAAGGGACCAGCCAAAACGTAGGACAGGCTGATCAGGCAAACGGCACACATTTTGCTTCATGCCACAACCAAGTAGCAGCAGAAAGAGGAGGCGCGGAAGGTGTACGCAGCTCTGGCGACTCAGGTGGGGGTGGAGTTTGACAGGCGAAAGAAGGACGACCTTGCCCGCCTCTATGAGCAGTATGCGTGGCAGGGCAGCCGTCTCTGGCGGAGTACCCCGCATGTCTTGTGGGTGCCTTCGCCCACCTTACAGAGATCGGTGTTTGAGGCCTACCACCGCCACCACCACTTCGGCGTGCAAACACTCAAGGAGCACCTATCTCCCATCCTGCACGTGCCTAACCTCTTGGCAATCATCAGAGACGTAGTGCAACACTGCGCCCCATGCAAGTGACACAGCAAGATCACGCCGCGGGACATGCCCCTCTTCTTACCCTCTCCCATTGGCGAGCCCTTGGACTGCATCATCATCGACTTCCATGGGCCTCGTCCTCGCCGCGCCCGAGGGGACCAATACTGGATTGCGGCAGTGGACCCCTTCACTAAGTACATGTGGGTCCTGGCCGTTCCTGACAAGTCCTCCGCGCGAGCAACCCGCTTCATCCGGGAGGAGATCTTCTACTGCTTCGGAGGCTGCCGCGTGGTACACAGTGACAACGGCACTCAGTTTGAGGGGGCGTTTTGCGATGAGCTCACAGAGCGGGGCGTGCAGCATGTACACTCCGGGCGGTACCGGCCCTAGTCCCAGGGCCAAGTCGAGAGGTTGTACAATATTTTGAAGCGGGCAGTGGCCACCATAGAGAATAGCGACTGGGGAGACAACCTCCGTGAAGTGGGCAGTCATCCTAAAGAAGACTGCCCACGTCATCAACATCACCCCCAGCCGCGCCACGTTGTTCTCCCCACACGCCCTTCTCTTCAGACAACCTTCGTGATGGGCATTGGGCATGCCGCAAACACCGCTGCTGCTGCCACTGGATCCATAACAGCAACAGGATGGTTGCCCGGAGGAGGAGTGGGAGGTGGTGAAGGACATGGAAGTACAGGAGTGGTACCGGGAGAGGTGCCGGAAGACATCCGTAGTAAGGGCCAAGGCAGGAGTTCAAGACTCTATCTCGGCCTGGCGCAGATGCAACGCTGCAAACCGACACCTCAACCACGGCCAATCGAGGCAGGAAACATGGTCTACCTCCGCTGTAATAAGACTGTTTATTCCGCAGATAGCATGGAGTGAGAACACTGCTGAGAAATTGAGGGTGTGGTAAAATTGGGGGTATCATTGTGGCCAACACCTTCTCATATAAGCTCTACTTGACCATGCTGCCACCAGAGAAAGAGAAAGAGAGATGAGTACAGGCAAAGGGGAATGTCATGAACCGCGTATGCGCAACGTCCACACTGCTGGATGTCAAGTCATGATATCAGCATATGATGTCAGCTATGCAAATGAAAATGGGAAAAATGCTTCAGACCATAGCACGCACTGCATCCTACAGAACGTTGGAGCCGTTTTTGGCCGTCTTGACGAGAATCCCAAGCGCGGCTCTCCCGGCGAAAACGGTTTGGGCACCTGCTTTGATATCGCGCCTATTTTTACACCGTCGCCCAAAACATTGATGGCAAACGTGTCTCCGATGAGAAGCAGACTCTCAATCGCTCTCTCCATTGCCACCTACAGTGCATCGATGGAATATTTTTGCTTCTGAGACGTTTTGCGAAACGTCTCAAAAAATAGGCTCTCCACCGCTCTCTCCTTGGCCATCTGCAGAGCACCGATCGTGCGCATTAAAGGACTGAGGTAGAGGCAGTGGAAAGGGAGAGGGTTGGGGAAGGGTTGTGGCCCGTATGCTATTTTGATGGGAAGAGCTGAATAGGCAAGCCGGTAGTGGATGGGCAAGCTTGGTCTGGGAGGGGGGGGATGGAGGGAGGGGGTGAAGGAGGGGGGTGCCTCCTCCTCCAGGGGAGGGAGGGAGGGATTGAAGGAGGGAGGGAGGGACGGAAGGAGGGGGGTAGGGAGGGAGAGGGGAGGCATTGAGAGAGGGAGGGGGGGAGAGGGAAGAGGGAGGGATAGAGGGAGGGAGGGAGGGAGAGGAAACAGGGAGAGAGGATTTATAGGAGGGAGGGTGGGAATGAGGAAGGGAGGGAGAGAGATAAGGAGAGAGAGAGGGGAGGAGGGAGAAGGAGCAAGGGAAGAAAGGAGAGAGGGAAGGAGGTAGAAGGGAGGAGAGGCTGGGACAAGTGAGAGGGGGTGGGAAGAGAGAAAGTCAGCGAGGGAAGGAGGGAAGGCAATGTGTTGACGTACGGCGAGGGTGATGCCAAGTGGAGTGAAGGACGCCTGGCTGACCCACGACGCCAGCATGGCACTCTGAGCGTCTCCCTTCACGGCTGACACCAGACACAGTGACTCCACCACTTGCCCCACCACCTGCCATTCCAAGTGCGCGTGCACATGCACATAGAGAAACACGCATGCACATGTACAAGCACATGCGCACGTGCATGGACTGTGCTGATGGACATGCGCACGTGGATAGTATGCATACATGTCATATAAGCAAAGTACAGATAGGCATGCATGCCATGCATGCCTGGTGTCAGAAACAGACATGCACCGATGACGTCATTAGGTGCAACGAAACTTGCAAATGCGCACTACATCCCAAGCCACACATGCATGCAAGACATGCGCAAAAGAACCAAACATTCACATAGATCAAAATAACCAAGACCTTCACAGTGTACAGGATAACCCAAGGCATCACGGTGTGACGTCCATGAGGGCTGGGAAAGCAGTGAACGCAGCGACATCGGTGAACGCAGCAACATCACTAAATGCAGCGACATCAGTGAACGCAGCGACAGCAGTGAACACAACACAACCACACAAAATCTTCTGCCTGACTGCACCTGAAACACAAACCAATGCATGCTACACCTGGAACACAAACAGATGAATCACGATCCAGGACCCACGACCCCCAGGCAATTCATGTCACGACCCACAGCCCCTAGGCCTCCCTTAGCCCTTTTCCATCATACCCTCGTACTGCAAACATGCCCCGCACATCGTTGCGGCTCCCCATGAGAAATCGCATCGCCAAGGACTGCACCCCACCAGAAGCAACATTGCCATGCAGCATTTCCACTACATTGCTCACCAGTTCAGGTCCTATCGCAGCAGCGGGTGCGGCAATGGTACTCTTGGCTTTCTCCGTCTTCAGCTTGAGCTTGTGTACCTCACGCACCAAATCACGCCCGCTCTCCTCACACACTTGCAGCATCGCATCCGTCGGCTGCCACGATGGCCGTAAAAGAAAAGACTTCACACATTCAAACACTTTCACACTTGCAACATCATGTCTGTCGGCTATGACCATGGTCAGTGTGTGGATAGACATGCATGCATGGATGCATAAGTTCAATAATGAATGGCTGCAATAAATCCACCCAAAATAGTCACACACATGTTGCATCGAGTTGCCATCTGCCTTGGACGATCGTCATGTGCATGATGTCACACAACACATGCATACCCTAGCATGCACGATGTAGTAGTCTGTGGGCCACAAATGCAAGAGCACGTGGTGGCAGCGTAAGCACACATAGACAGTCAGTAAATGTGTGCACTCGGGAGCTCCATGTAGGAGAAAGGTTCACATAGTGAAAGAGACAGTTTTACCGTGGACTTGCACCGGATGGAGGAAAAGGGAAGGCAAGAGTTGCACAAAAAAATGGACATACTTCAGCTTTGCAAAACATGATACAAAGGACACACAATGTACCTTGAACTTGCATCGGATGGAAGGGAAGACGAAAGAGTACCATGAACTTGCATCTGATGGAAGGGAAGACAAGAGAGAACCTTGAACTTGCATCAGATGGAAGGGAAGACGATGGAGTACCTTGAACTCGCATCGGATGGAAGGGAAGACGAGAGAGCTCCTTGAACTTGCATCAGATGGAAGGGAAGAGGATGGAGAAGCCACCGTCTTTGAGGCGCTGCTTGATCTCGTCCACCGCCTCGCCACTCTAACCAAACGACCCAAATACACCCCCAGGTTTGACCGCGCCGTGGAGTCCCTCAGAATCACTCCAAATGCCTCCTTTGCAAGACCACAGCCAACAAAAAGAATACCACAGCAAACAATAAAGAGTACCACAACAAACAAAACAGCTCAGTAAACAAAACAGCACAGCAAACAAAATAGCACAACAAACAAAACAGCATAGTAAACAAAACAACACAGCAAATAAAACAGTATAGTAAACAAAACAGCAGGCTTGAACTTGTGGAACTCCCAGCACCTCCTGTGCAACACAACAGCAAACAATAAACAACAGAGCGACTAGAGCAATTCCAAGACAACTGGAGCAAGGCTAAGACAACTGGAGCAAGGCCAAGCGAGCTGGAGCAAGCCCAAGACTACTGATGTCATGCCAAGACAACTGAAGCACGCCCAAGACAACTGGTGCAGGGCTAAGATAACTTGAGCAAGCCCAAGACAACTCAAGCAAGTCCAAGACAACTGGAGGAAGCCCAAGACAACTAGAGCAAGCCCAAGACAACTGGAGCAAGCCCAGGACAACAAGAGATAGGCCAAGACAACAAGAGAAAGCCCAACACACCTAGAACAGGCCCACGACAACTGGAGCAAGCCCAAGATAACTAGAGCAAGCCGAAGCCAGTTGGACCAAGCCCAAGACAACTAGAGCAAGCCCAAGACAACTGAAGCAAGTCTACAACAACGGGAGCAAGTCCAAGACAGCTGGAGCAAGTTTAAGACAATTGGAGAGAGCCCAAGACACCTGGAGCAAGCCCAAGACAGCTGAAGCAAGGCCAATGCAACTGGAGCAAAGCCAAGACAACTGGAGCAAATCCAAGACAACTGGAGCAAGATTTAGACAACCGGATCAAGGCAGAGACAAATGGAGCAAGCCCAAGACAACTTGAGCAAAGCCAAGACAACTGGGACAAGTCCAAGAAAGCTGGAACAAGGCCAAGGCAACTGGAGCAAGGAAAAGACAACAGGAGCAATCCCAAGACAACTGAAGCAAGTCCAAGCGAGCTGGAGCAAGGCCAAGACATCTGGAGTAAGCCCAAGGCAACTAGAGCAAGGTCAAGACAACTGAAGCAAGACTAAGATAACTGGAGCAAGCCCAAGGAAACTTGAGCAAGGCCAAGACAATTAGAGCAAGCCCAAGACAGCTGGAGCAAGCCCAAGACAACTAGAGCAAGCCCAAGACAACTAGAGTAAGCCCAAGACAACTAGAGCAAGCCCAAGACAGCTAGAACAAGTCCAAGACATCTGGAGCAAGCTCGAGACAACTGGAGCAAGTCCAAGACAACTGGAGCAAGGCCAAGACAACTGGAGCAAGCCCAAGACAACTAGAGGAAGGCAAAGACAACTGGAGCAATCCCAAGACAACTAGAATAAGCCCAAAACAATTGGAGCAAGCCCAAGACAACTCGAGTAAGTCCAAGACAACTGAAGCAAGTCCAAGAGATTTGGAGCAAGCCCAAGACAACTCGAGCAAGTCCAAGACAACTGGAGCAAGTATGAAACATCTTGAACAAGTCCAAGAAAATTGAACCAAGCCCAAGACAACTGGAGCAAGGCCAAGACAAGTGGAGCAAGGCCAATACAACTGGAATAAGCCCATGACAACTGGAGTAAGGCCAAGACAACTGGAGCAAGCCCAGGACAACTGGAGCAAGCCCAAGACAGCTAGAGCAAGTCCAAGACATCTGGAGCAAGACCAAGACAGCTGGAGCAAGGCCAAACAACTAGAGCAAGATCAACACAACTGGAGCAAGCCCAAGACAACTGGAGGAAGACCAAGACAACTGGAGAAAGCCCACGACAATTGGAGGAAGGCCAAGACAACTGGAGCATGCCCAAGACAACTGGAGCAAGCCCAAGACAACTAGAGCAAGCCCAAGATTACTAGAGAAGCCCAAGACAACTGGAGCAAGCCCAAGACAACTGAAGCAACTTTAATAGAACTGGAGCAAGTCCAAAAAACTGGAGTAAGTCGAAGAAAACTGGAGCAAGCCCAAGACAATTGGAGCAAGTCCAAGACAACGGGAGCAAGCCCAAGACAACACGAGCAAGCCCAAGACAGCTGGAGCAAGACCAAGACAATCGGAGCAAGCCTAAGACAACTGGAGCAAGCCCAAGATAACTAAAGCAAAGCCCAAGACAACTAGAGCAAGCCGAAGACAACTGGAGAAGGCCCAAGACAACTGGAGCAAGCCGAGGTAAACTGGAGCAAGATAAATACAACTAGATGAAGCCCAAGACAAATGGAGCAAGCCCACAACAACTAGAGCAAGCCCAAGACAACTAGAGCAAGCCCAAGACACGTAGAGCAAGTCCAAGCCAACTGAAGAAAGTCCAGGACAACTGGAACAAGCCCGAGACAACTGGAGCAAGGCTAAGACAACTGGAGCAAGCTTAAGACAAATGGAGCAAGTCCAAGACAACTTGAGAAGGGTCAAGACAACTGGAGGAAGGCCAAGACAACGGGAGAAAGCCCAAGACAACTGGAGAAACGCCAAGACAATTAGAGATAGCCAAAAACAACTCGAGCAAGCCCAAGACAATTGGAGCAAGCCAAAGACAACTAGAGCAAGCCTCACGACAACTTGAGCATGCCCAAGACAGCTTGAGGAAGTCGAAGACATAAAAAGCAAGCCCAAGAGAACTGGAGCAAAGCCATGACAACAGGAGCAAGTCCAAGACAACTGGAGCAAGCCCAAGACAACTGAAGGGAGGCCAAGACACCTGGAGCAAGCCTAAGACAACTCGAACAAGCCCTAGACAACTGGAGCAAACCCAAGACAACTGGAGCAAGCCCAAGTTAACTGGAGAGAGTCTAAGACAACTGAAGCAAGTCCAAGAGAACTGGAGCAAGCCTAATACAACTAGAGCAAGTTGAAGAAAACTTGAGCAAGCCCAAGACAACTGGAGCAAGTCCAAGACAACTAGAGCAAGGTCAAGACAACTGGAGAAATCCAAAGACAACTAGAGCA
This sequence comes from Penium margaritaceum, assembly GCA_023375785.1. NCBI lineage: Eukaryota > Viridiplantae > Streptophyta > Zygnematophyceae > Desmidiales > Peniaceae > Penium > Penium margaritaceum. Next base: position 34,374 of record SZWC01016948.1, read on the forward strand.
AGCCCAAGACAGCTGGAGCAAGACCAATACCACTGGAGCAAACCCAATAGAAGTGGAGCAAGCCCAAGACAACTCGAGAAGGCCCAAGACAACTGGAGCAAGCTCAAGACAAGTGGAGCAAGCCCAGGACAACTGAAGCAAGTCAAGACAACGGGAGCAAGCCGAAGACAACAGGAGCAAGTCCAAGACAACTGGAGCAAGCCCAAGACAATTGGAGCACGTCCAAGACAACGTGAGCAAGGTTGAAGACATTTGGAGCAAGGCCAAGTCAACTGGAGCGAGCCCAAGACAACTGGAGCAAGGCCACGAGAATTGGAGCAAGCCCAAAACAACTGAAGCAAGCCCAATACAACTCGAGTAAGTTAGAGACAACTAAAGCAATGGAAGGACAAGTGGAGCAATCCCAAGACAATTGAAGCAAGTCCAATACAACAAGACGAAGCCCAGTACAACTGCAGAAAGTCCAAGACAACTGGAGCAAGCCTAAGAAAACAGGAGCAAGTCCAAGATAAGTGGACCAAGGTGAAGAGAACTGGAGCAAGCCTAAGACACCTGGAGCACGCCCAAGACAACTAGAGCAGGGCCAAGAGAACTAGAGCAAGTCCAAGACAGCTGGAACAAACCCAAGACAATTGGAGCAAGCCCAAGACAACTGGAGCAAGCCCAAGACAACTTGAGCAAGCCCAAGACAACTAGAGTAAGCCCAAGACAAATTGAGCAAGTCCAAGACAACTCGAGAAAGGCCAAGACACCTGGACCAAACCCAACACAACTGGAGCAAATCCAAGATGACTAGAACAAGTCCAAGACAACTGGAGCAAGGCCAAGACAACTCGAGCAAGGCCAAGAGAACTGGAGCAAGCCCAAGACAGCTGATGTAATACCAAGACAAGTTAAGCACGCCCAAGACAACTGGAGACAGGCCAAGACAACTGGAGCAAGCCCAAGACAACTCGAGGAAGTCCAAGACAACTGGAACAAGCCCAAGACAACAGGAGCAAGTCAAAGACAACAGGAGCAAGCCCAAGACAACTGAAGCAAGTCCAAGAGAACTGGACCAAGCCCGATACAACTGGAGCAAGTCAAAGAAAACTCGAGCAAGCCCAAGACAACTGGAGCAAGTCCAAGACAACTGGAGCAAGGTCAAGACAATTGGAGCAAGCCCTAGACAACTAGAGCAAGCCCAAGAGAACTGGAGCAAGACCAAGACAACCGGAGCAAGTCCAAGACAACTGGAGTCAGCCCAATACAACTAAAGACAGCCCACGACAACTAGAGTAAGCCCAAGACAGTTGGAGCAAGCCCAAGACAGCTGGAGCAAGACCAATACAACTGGAGCAAGTCCAATATACGTGGAGCAAGCCTAAGAAAACTGGAGAAAGCCCAAGACAACTGGAGCAAGCCCAAGACAAGTGGAGGAAGCCCAAGACAACTGAAGCAAGTCCAAGAAAACTGGATCAAGCCCTAGAAAACTGGAGTAAGCCCAAGAAAACTCGAGCAATTCCGAGACAACTGGAGCAAGTCCAAGACAACTAAATCAAGGTCAAGACAACTCCAGCAAATCCAAGACAGCTGGAGCAAGCCGAAGACAACTGGAGCAAGGCCAACACAGTTAGAGCAAGCCCAAAACAACTGAAGCAAGCCCAAGACAACTTGAGTAAGCCTAAGACAACAAGAGAAATGCCAAGACAACTGCAGCAAGCCCAAGACAACTGAAGCAAGTCCAATACAACTAGAGCAGGCCAAGGACAACTGCAAAAAGTCCAAGACGACTGGAGCTAGCCCAAGAAAATTGGAGCAAGTCCAAGACAACTGGAGCACGCATAAGACAACTGGAGCAAGCCCAAGACAGCTGGAACAAGCACAAGACAACTAGAGCAAGCCCAAGATAACTGGAGCAAGCCCAAGACAACTGGAGCAAGCCCAATACAACTGGAGCAAGCCCAATACAACTTAAGGAAGTCCAAGACAAGTGGAGAAAGGCCAAGACACATGGACCAAACCCAAAACAACTAGAGCAAGGCCAAGACAACTGGAGCAAGGCCAACAGAACTAGAGCAAGCCCAAGACAACTGATGTAATGCCAAGACAACTGAAGCATGCCCAAGACAGCTGGAGCAAGGCAAAGACAACTGGAGCAAGCCCAAGACAACTCAAGCAAGTCCAAGACAACTGGAGCAAGCTCAAGACATCTAGAGTAAGCCCAAGAAAACTGGAGCAAGCCCAAGACAACTAGAGCAAGCCCAAGACAATTGGAGCAGACCCACGACAACTGGAGCAAGACTAATACAACTGGAGCAAGCTCAAGACAACTGGAGCAAGCCCAAGACAACTGGAGCAAGCCCAAGAAAACTGGAGCAAGCTCGAGACAAATGGAACAAGCCCACGACAACTTAAGCAAGTCGAAGACAACTGGAGCAAGGCCAATACAGTTGGAGCAAGGCCAAGACAACAAGAGCAAGCCCAAGACAACTGGAGCAATCCCAAGACAACTAGAGCAAGGCCAAGACAAGTGGAGCATGGCCAAGACAATTGGAGCGGGGCCAAGACAACTAGCGCAAGCCCAAGACAACTGGAGCAAGGCGAAGACAACTGGAGGATGCCCAAGACAATTGGAGCAAGCCGAAGACAGCTTGAGCAAGTCCAAGACAACTGGAGAAAGGCCAAGACACCTTGACAAAACCCAAAACAACTGGAGCAAGTCCAAGACGACTAGAGCAAGTCCAAGACAACAGGATCAAGGCCAAGACAACTGGAGCAAGGCCAAGAGAACTGGAGCAAGCCCAAGACAACTGATGTAATACCAAGAAAACTGAAGCATACCCAAGACAACTGGAGCAAGACCAAGACAACTGGAGCAAGCCCAAGACAACTCGAGCAAGTCCAAGACAACAGGAGGAAGCCCAAGACAAATGGAGCAAGACCAAGAAAACCGACGCAAGTCCAAGACAACCAGAGCAAGCCAACTAGACAACTAGAGTAGGCCGAAGACAACTGGAGCAAGCCCAAGACAACTGGTGCAAGCCCAAGACAACTGAAGCAGACCCACGACAACTAGAGCAAGACCAATACAACTGGAGCAAGCTCAAGACAACTGGAGCAAGCCCAAGACAACTGGAGCAAGCCTAAGACAACTGGAGCAAGCCCGAGACAAATGGAGCAAACCCACGACAACTGAAGCAAGTTGAAGACAAGTGAAGCAAGGCCAATACAACTGGAGCAAGGCCTAGACAACTGGAGCAAACCCAAGACAACTGGAGCAATCCCAAGACAACTACAGCAAGGCCAAGACAACTGGAGCAAGGCCAAGACAATTGGAGCAAGGCCAAGACAACTGGCGAAAGCCCAAGACAACTGGAGCAAGGCCAGGATAACTGGAGGAAGCCCAAGACAACTGGAGCAAGCCCAAGACAGCTTGAGCAAGTCCAAGACAACTGGAGAAAGGCCAAGACACCTGCACCAAACCCAAAAATACTGGAGCAAGTCCAATACGACTAGAGCAAGTCCAAGATAACTAGAGCAAGGCCAAGACAACTAGAGCAAGGCCAACATAACCAGAGCAATCCCAAGACAACTGATGTAATACCAAGACAACTTAAGCATGCCCAAGACATCTGGAGCTAGGCCAAGACCATTGGAGCAAGCCGACGACAACTTGAGCAAGTCCAAGACAACTAGAGCAAGCCCAAGACAACTAGAGCAGGATCAAGACAACCAGAGCAAGGCCAAGACAACTAGAGCAAGCCCTAGATGACTAAATAAGCCCAAGACAACTGGAGCAAGCCAAAGACAGCTGGAGCAAGCCCAAGTCAACTAGAGCAAGCACAAGACAACTGGAGGAAGACCAATACAAGTGGATCAAGATCAAGACAAATGGAGCAAGCCCACGACAACTGGAGCAAGCCCAAGACAACTAGAGCAAGCCCAAGATAGGTGGAGCAAGCCCAAGACAACTTAAGCAAGTCCAAGACAACTGGAGCAAGCCCTAGACAACTAGAGCAAGTCCAATACAACTAGAACAAGCCCAAGACAACTGGAGCAAGTCCAAGACAAGTGGAGCAAGGTCAAGACAACTGGAGCAAAGCCAAGACAACTGGACCAAGCCCAGGGCAACTAGAGCAAGGCCAAGACAATTGGAGCAAGCCCAAGACAACTGGAGCAAGTCCAAGACAACTAGAGCCAGCCATAGACAACTAGAGCAAGCCCACCACAACTGGAGCAAGCCCAAGACAGCTGGAGCAAGTCCAAGACATCTAGAGCAAGCCAAAGACAACTGGAGCAAGCCCAAGACAATTGGAGCAAGGCCAAGACAACTTGAGCGAGCCCAAGACAACTGCAGGAAGGCCAGGAGAACAGGAGCAGTCCCAAGACAACTGGAAGAAGCCCAAAACAAGTGGAGCAAGCCCACGATAACTAGATCAAGCCCAAGACAACTGGAGCAAGCCCAAGACAACTGAAGCAAGTCCAAGAGATTTGGAGCAAGCCCAAGACAGCTCGAGCAAGTTCAAGACAACTGGAGCAAGTATAAGACAACTTGAGTAAGTCGAAGAAAATTGAAGCAAGCCCAAGACAACTGGAGCAAGGCCAAGACAAGTGGAGCAAGGCCAAGACAACAGGAGCAAGCCCAAAAAAACTGGAGCAAGCCCAAGACAACTAGAGTAAACCCAATACAACTGGAGCAAGCCCAAGACGACTAGAGCAAGCCCAAGACACCTGGAGCAAGCCCACAACAACTGGAGCAAGACCAATACAACTGGAGTAAGCCCAAGACAACAAGAGCAACCCCACGAAAACACGAGCAAGCCCAAGACAACTGGAATAAGACCAAGACAACCGGAGCAAGCCTAAGACAACTGGAGCAAACCCAAGACAACTAAAGCAAAGCCCAAGACAACTGGAGCAAGCCAAAGACAACTGGAGCAAGCCCAAGACAACTGGAGCAAGCCAAGGTCAACTGAAGCAAGATAAATACAACTAGATGAAGCCCAAGACAAATGGAGGAAGCCCACGACAACTAGAGCAAGCCCAAGACAACTGGAGCAAGCCCAAGACACGTGGAGCAAGTCCAAGCCAACTGAAGCAAGTCCAGGACAAGTAGAACAAGCCCAAGACAACTGGAGCAAGGCCAAGACAACTGGAGCAAGCTTAAGACAAATGGAGCAAGTCCAACACAACTCGAGCAAGGTCAAGACAACTGGAGCAAGGCCAAGACAACTGGAGCATACCCAAGACAACTGGAGCAAGGCCAAGACAACTGGAGATAATCCAAACCAACTGTAGCAAGCCCAAGATAACTGGAGCAAGCCAAAGACAACTAGAGCAAGCCAAAAGACAACTTAAACAAGCCCAAGACAGCTGGAGCAAGTCCAATACATCAAAAGCAAGCCCAAGACAATAGGAGCAAAGCCATGACAACAAGAGCAAGTCCGAGACAACTGGAGCAAGCCCAAGACAACTGGAGGGAGGCCAAGACAACTGGAGCAAGCCCAAGACAACTGGAGCAAGCCCAAGACAACTGGAGCAAACCCAAGACAACTGGAGCAAGCCCAAGACAACTAGAGCAAGTCGAAGTCAACAGAAGCAAGTCCAAGAGAACTGAAGCAAGCCTAATACAACTGGAGCATGTCAAAGAAAACTCGAGCAAGCCCAAGACAACTGGAGCAAGTCCAAGACAACTAGAGCAAGGTCAAGACAACAGGACAAGGCCCAAGACAACTGGAGCAAGCCCAAGAGAAGTGGAGCAAGCCTAGGACAACTGAAGCAAGTCCAAGACAACAGGAGCAAGCCCAAGACAACTTGAGCAAGTCCATGACAACTGGAGCAAGCCCAAGACAACTGGAGCACGTCCAAGACAACGTGAGCAAGGTTGAAGACATCTGGAGCAATGCCAAGACAACTGGAGCGAGCCCAAGACAACTGAAGCAAGGCCAAGAGAATTGGAGCAAGCCCAAAACAACTGAAGCAAGCTCAATACAACTTCAGTAAGTTCAAGACAACTAGAGCAATGCAAGGACAACTGGAGCAATCCCAATACAACTGAAGCAAGTCAAATACAACTGGAGCAAGCCCAAGACAACTGCAGAAAGTCCAAGACAATTGGAGCAAGCCCAAGACAACTTGAGCAAGCCCAAGACAGCTAGAATAGCCAAAGACAAATTGAGCAAGTCCAAGACAACTGGAGAAAGCCAAGACACCTGGACCAAAACCAACACAACTGGAGCAAATCCAAGACGACTAGAGGAAGTCCAGGACAACTGGAGCAAGGCCAAGACAACTGGAGCAAGGCCAAGAGAACTGGAGCAAGCCCAATACAACTGATGTAATGCCAAGACAGCTAAAGCACGCCCAAGACAACTAGAGACAAGCCAAGACAAGTGGAGCAAGCCCAAGACAACTCGAGGAAGTCCAAGACAACTAGAGCAAGCCAAAGACAACGATAGCAAGCCCAAGACAACGGAAGCAAGCCCAAGACAACTGAAGCAAGTCCAAGAGAACTAGAGCAAGCCCGATACAACTGGAGCAAGTGGAAAAAAACTCGAGCAAGCCCAAGACAACTGGAGCAAGTCCAAGACAACTTAAGCAAGGTCAAGACAATTGGAGCAAGCTCTACACAACTTGAGCAAGCCCAAGACAACTGGAGCAAGACCAAGACAACCGGAGCAAGCCCAAGATAACTGGAGCAAGCCCAATATAACTGGAGAAAGCCCAGGACAACTAGAGTAAGCCCAAGACACTTGGAGCAAGCCCAAGACAGCTGGAGCAAGACCAATACAACTGGAGCAAGCCCAATATACGTGGAGCAAGCCTAAGACAACTGGAGAAATCCCAAGACAACTGGAGCAAGCCCAAGACAAGTGGAGAAGGCCCAAGACAAGTGGAGAAAGTCCAAGACAACTAAAGCAAGTCCAAGAAAACTGGATCAAGCCCTAGAAAACTGGAGTAAGTCCAAGAAAACTGGAACAAGCCCAAGACAAGCACAGCAAGTCCAAGACAACTAGAGCAAGGTCAAGACAACTGGAGCAAATCCAAGACAACTGGAGCGAGCTCAAGACAACTAGAGCAAGGCCAAGACAATTGGAGCAAGCCCAAAACAACTGAAGCAAGCCCAAGACAACTTCAGTAAGCCTAAGACAACAAGAAGAATGTCAAGACAACTGGAGCAAGCCCAAGACAACTGAAGCAAGTCCAATACAACTGGAGCAGGCCAAGGACAACTGCATAACGTCCAAGACAACTGGAGCAAGGTCAAGAGAGCTAGAGCAAGCCCAAGAGAACTGAAGCACGCATAAGACAACTGGAGCAGGGCCAAGACAACTGGAGCAAGCCCAAGACAGCTGGAACAAGCCCAAGACAACTGGAGCACGCCCAAGACAGCTGGAGCAAGCCCAAGACAACTGGAGCAAGCCCAATACAACTGGAGCAAGCCCAAGAAAACTTGAGGAAGTCCAAGACAAGTGGAGAAAGTCCAAGACACATGGACCAAACCCAAAACAACTAGAGCAAGTCCAAGAAGACTAGAGCACGTCCAAGACAACTAGAGCAAGGCCAAGACAACTGGAGCAAGGCCAACAGAACTGGAGCAAGCCCAAGACAACTGATGTAATGCCAAGACAACTGAAGCATGCCCAAGACAACTGGAGCAAGGCCAAGACAACTAGAGCGAGACCAAGACAACTCGAGCAAGCCCAAGACAACTGGAGCAAGACCAAGAAAACCGAAGAAAGCCCAAGACAACTGGAGTAAGCCCAAGACAAGTGGAGCAAGCCCAAGATACCTAGTGCAAGCCCAAGACAACTGGAGCAGACCCACGACAACTGGAGCAAAATCAATACAACTGGAGCAAGCTCAAGACAACTGGAGCAAGCCCAAGACAGCTGGAGCAAGCCCAAGAAAACTCGAGCAAGCTTGGGACAAATGGAGCAAACCCACGATAACTGAAACAAGTCGAAGACAACTGGAGCAAGGCCAATATAACTGGAGCAATCCCAAGACAACAGGAGCAAGCCCAAGACAACTGGAGCAATCCCAAGACACATTGAGCAAGGCCAAGACAACTGGAGCATGGCCAAGACAATTTGAGTGGGGCCAAGACAACAGGCGCAGGCCCAAAAAAACTGGAGCAAGGCTAAGACAAGTGGAGGAAGCCCAAGACAATTAGAGCAAGCCGAAGACAGCTTGAGCAAGTCCAAGACAACTGGAGAAAGGCGAAGACACCTGGACCAAACCTAAAACAACTGGAGCAAGTCCAAAACGACTAGAGCAGGGCCAAGACAACTTGAGTAAGGCCAAGACAGCTGGAGCAAGCCCAAGACAACTGATGTAATGCCAAGACAACTGAAGCATGCCCAAGACAATTGGAGCAAGCCCAAGACAACTGGAGCAAGCCCACGACAACTTGAGCAAGTCCAAGACAACTTGAGCAAGCCCAAGACAACTAGAGTAAGCCTAAGACAACTGGAGCAAGCCCAAGACAACTGGAGCAAGCCAAAGACAATTGAAGCAAACCCACGACAACTGGAGCAAGACCAATACAACTGGAGCAAGCTCAAGACAACTAGAGCAAGCCCAAGACAACTGGAGCAAGCCCAAGACAACTGGAGCAAGCTTGAGACAAATGGAGCAAACCTACGACAACTGAAGCAAGTTGGAGACAAGTGGAGCAAGGCCGATACAACTGGAGCAAGGCCAAGAGAAACTGGAGCGCCATAGACAAAGTTTATGGACAAAGTTTGTGCACAAAGTTTATGCACAAAGTTTCTGCGAAACGTTTATGAACAAAGCTTATGCACAACGTTTATGCAGAAAGGTTCTGCACAAAGATTATGCACAAAGTTTATGCACGACATTCATGCACAAAGTTTTGTACACAAAGTGTATGCACAAAGGCTATGCACAACGTTTATGCACAAAGGTTTTGCACAAAGTTTATGCACAAAGTTTATGCACAACGTTTATGCCCAAAGTTTATGAACAACATTTATGCACAAAGTTTATGTACAATATTGATGCAGAATGTTTGTGCACAAAGTGAATGCACAGAGTTTATGCACAAAGTGTATGCACAAAGTTTGTGCACAAAGTGTATGCACGAAGCTTATGCATAAAGTTCATGCACAACATTTATGCACAAAGTTTATGCACAAATGTTGTGCACAAAGTTCATGCACAAAGACTATGCACAAAGTTTATGCACAAAGTTTAAGCACAAAGTTTATGCACAATTTTTATGCACAAAGTTGATGCACAACGTTTATGCAGAACGTTTATGCACAAAGCTTGAGCACAAAGTTTCTGCACAACGTTTATGCACAAATTTTATGCACAAACTTTATGCACAAAGTTTATGCACAAAGTTTCTGCACAAAGTTTATGAACAAAGCTTATGCAAAACGTTTACGCACAACGTTTCTGCACAAATTTTATGCACAAAGGTTATGCACAAATTTTATGCACAAAGTGTATGCACAAAGTTAATGCACAAATTTTATGCACAAAGTTTTTGCACAAAGATTATGCACAACTTTTATGCACAAAGTTTATGCACAAAGACTATGCACAACGTTTATGCACAACGTTTATGCACAACGTTCTTGCACAAAGTTTATGCACAAAGTTTATGCACAAAGTTTATGCACAAAGGTTTTGCACAAATTTTATGCACAACTTTTATGCGCATAGATTATGCACAAAGTTTATGCACAAAGTTCATGCACATATTTTATGCACGAAGTTTATGCACAAAGTTTATGGACAAACTTTGTGCAGAACGTTTATGCACAACCTTTATGCACAAAGTTTATGCACAACATTTATGCACAACATTTATGCACAATTGTTATGCACAAAGTTTATGCACAATGTTTATGCACATTTTTTATGCACAAAGTTTATGCACAAAGCTTGTGCACAAAGTTTATGCACAACGTTTATGCACAAAGTTTATGCACAAAGCTTATGCACAAAGTTTCTACACAACGTTTATGAACAAAGCTTATGCACAAAGTGTATGCACAAAGTTTATGCACAAAGTTTATGTGAAACGTTTATGCACAAAGTTTTTGCACAAAGATTATGCACAACGTTTATGCACAACGTTTATGCATTAATTGTATGCACAACTTTTATGAACAACGCTTATGCACAACGTTTATGCACAAAGTTTATGCACAAAGTTCATGCACAATGTTTATGCACAGTGTTTATGCACAAAGTTTCTACACAAAGTTTATGCACAAAGTGTGTGCACAAACTTTATGAACAGAGTTTATGCACAAATCTTATGCACACATTTTATGCACAAAGTTTATGCACAAATGTTTTGCACAAAGTTTATGCTCAACGTTTATGCACAAAGTTTATGCACAAAGCTTATGCACAAAGTTTATGCACAACGTTTATCCCCAAAGTTTATGCACAACGTTTATTCACAAAGTTTATGCACAACGTTTGTAGAAAACGTTTGTGCACAAAGTAAATGCACAGAGTTTACGCACAAATTGTATGCACAAAGTTTTTGCACAAAGTTTATGTACAATGTTTATGAACAAAGTTTATGCACAAAGTTTATGCACAAAGCTTGTGCACAAAGTTTATGCACAATGTTTATATAAAACGTTTATTCACAAAGTTTATGCACGAAGTTCATGCACAATGTTTATGCACAAGGGTTATGAACAAAGTTTATGCACAAAGTTTATTGACAAATTTTATGCACAAAGTTTATGAACAAAGCTTATGCACAATATTTATGCACAACGTTAATGCACAAAGTTTATGCAGAACGTTTATGCACAAAGTTTATGAACAAAGTTCCTGCACAACGTTTCTGCACAAAACTTATGAACAAATGTTATGCACAAAGTTTATGCACAAAGTTTCGGTACAAAGGTTTCGCACAAAGTTTATGCACAACGGTTATGTACAAAGTTTCCGCACAAAGCTTATGAACAAATCTTATGCACAAAGTTTATGCACAACGTTTCTGTAAAAGGTTTCTGCACAAAAGTTTTCACAAAGTTTATGCACATTGTTTATGCACCAAATTTCTGCACAAAGTTTATGCACAACATTTATGCACAAAGTTTATGCACAAAGTTTATGCACAAAGTTTAAGCACAAAATTCATGCACACATTTTATGCACAAAGTTTAGGCACAAAGTTTATGCACAAATTTTATGCACAAAGGTTATGCACAAAGCTTATGCACAAATGTATGCACAAAGGTACTGCACAAATTCTATGAAAAACTTTTATGCACAAAGTTTATGCACAAAGTTTATGCACAACGTTTATTCACAATATTTATGTACAAAGTTTATGCACAACATTTATGCACAAAGTTCATGCACAAGGTTTTTGCAAAAATTTTATGCACAATGTTTATGCACAAAGTCTATGCACAAAGTTTATGTACAAAGTTTATGCACAAAGTTGATGGACAAAGTTTATGCACAAAGTGTATGCACAAAGTTTCTGCACAAAGCGTATGAACAAAGTTTATGCACATAGTTTTTGCAGAACGTTTATGCACAAAATTTTATGCACAAAGTTTACGCACAAAGTTTATGCACAAAAATCATGCAAAAAGTTCATGCACAAAGGTTATGCACAATTTGTATGCACAAAGTTTATGCACAAAGTTTTTGCACAAAATTTATGCAAAACGTTTATGCACAAAGTTCATGCACAAAGTTTATGTACACATTTTATGCACAATATTTATGCACAAAGTTTTTGCAGAACTTTTATGCACAAAGTTTGTACACAAAGTTCATGCACAGCGTTTATGCACAAATTGTATGCACAAAGTTTATGCATAAAGTTTACGCACAATGTTTATGGACAAAGTTTATGCATAACGTTTATGCACAAAGTTTCTGCACAAAGTTTATGAACAAAGCTTATGCACCTAGTTTATGCACAAAGTTTCTACACAAAGTTTTTCCACATACTTTATGCATAGAGTTTATGCACAAGGTTAATGCACAAAGTTTATGCACAAATTTTATGCACAACGTTTCTGCACCAAGTCTATGCAGAAAGTTTATGGACAACGTTTATGCACATAGCTTATGCACAAACTTTATGTACAAAGTTTATGAACAAAGCTTATGCACGAACGTTTTGCACAAAGGTTTTGCACAAAGCTTATGCACAAAGCTTATGAACGGATTTTATGCACAAAGTTTATGCACAAAGTTTATGCACAACGTTTATGCACAAAGTTTATGCACAAAGTTTATGCACAAAGTTTATGCACAAATGTTTTGCAAAACGTTTATGCACAAAGTTTTTGCACAGACATTTATGCACAACGTGTGTGCACTAAGTTAATGAAAAACGTTTGTGCACAAATTTTATGCACAAAGTTTATGAACAATGTTTATGCACAAAGTTTATGCACAAAGTTTATGCACAAAGCTTGTGCACAAAGTTTATGCACAACGTTTATGCACAAAGTTTATGCACAAAGCTTATGCACAAAGTTTATGCACAAAGTTTCTGCACAACGTTTATGATCAAAGCTTTTGCACAAAGTTTATGCACAAGGGTTCTGCTGAACGTTTATGCATAAAGTTTATGCACAAAGTTTATGCACAACGTTTATGCACAAAGTTTATGTACAAAGTTTTTTTCACAAAGATTATGCACAACGTTTATGCACAACGTTTATGCACACATTTTATGCACAGAGTTTATGCACAACGTTTATGCACAACGTTTATGCACAAAGTTTATGCACAAAGTTTATGCACAATGTTTATGGACAACGTTTCTACACAAAGTTAATGCACAAAGTGTGTGCACAGAGTTTATGAACAGAGTTTATGCACAAAGCTTATGCACAAATTGTATGCACAAAGCTTATGCACAAATGTTTTACACAAAGTTTATGCTCAACGTTTATGCACAAAGTATATGCACAAAGTTTATGCACGAAGTTTATGCACAACGTTTATGCCCAAACTTTATGCACAACATTTATTCACAAAGTTTATGCACAACGTTTATGCAAAAAGTTTGTGCACAAAGTAAATGCACAGAGTTTATGCGCAAAGTGTATGCACAAAGTTTGTGCACATTGTTTATGCACAAAGTTTGTGCACAACGTTTATGCACAAAGCTTATGCATAAAGTCCATGCACAATGTTTATGCACAAAGTTTATGCACAAAGTTAATGCACAAAGTTCACGGACAAAGTTTATGCACAAATTTTATGCACAACATTTATGCACAATGTTCATGCACAAGGTTTGTGCACAAAGTTTATGTACACAGTTTATGGACAAAGTTTATGCACAAAGTTAATGCACAAAGCCTGTGCACAAAGTTAATGCACAATGTTTATGCAAAAAGTTTATGCACAAAGTTTATGCACAAAGTTTATGCACAAGGGTTGTGGACAAAGTTTATGCACAAAGTTTATGGACAACGTTTATGCACAAAGTTTATGAACAAAGCTTATGTACAAAGTTTATGCACAACGTTTATGTACAAAGTTTATGCAGACTGTTTATGCACAAAGTTTATGCACAAAGTTCCTTCACAAAGTTTCTGCACAAAACATATGAACAAATCTTATGCACAAAAGTTTATGCACAAAGTTTCGGTACAAAGGTTCTGCACAAAGTTTATGCACACAGGTTATGTACAAAGTTTCTGCACAAAGCTTATGAACAAATCTTATGCACAATGTTTATGCACAAAGTTTCTGCACAAAGTTTCTGCACAAATGATTTCACAAAGTTTACGCACATTGTTTATGCACAAACTTTCTGCACAAAGCTTATGCACAATGTTTATGCACAAATTTTATGCACAAAGTTTATGCACAAATTTTATGCACACATTTCATGCACAAAGTTTAGGCAAAAAGTGTTAGCACAAAGATTATGCACAAAGTTTATGCACACAGATTATGCACAAAATGAATGCACAAAGGTACTGCACAAATTCTATGCACAAAGTTTATGCACAAAGTTTATTCACAACGTTTAATCACAATGTTTATGCACAACGTTTATGCACTAATTGTATGCACAACGTTTCTGCATAATGTTTATGGACAATATTTATGCAGAACGTTTATGCAGAACGTTTATGCACAAAGTTCATGCACAAAGTTTTTGCACAAATTTTATGCACAATGCTTATGCACAAATTTTATGCACAAAGTTTCTGCACAAAGTTTAGGCACAAAATTTATGAACAAAGTTTATGCACAAAGTTTATGCACAAATTTTATTCACAAAGGTTGTGCATAAATTTTATACACAAAGTTAATGCAAAACATTTATGCATAAAATTTATGCCGAAAGTTTATGCACAAAGGTTATGGACAAAGTTTATGCACAACGTTTATGCACAATTCTTCCGCACAAAGTTTATGAGCAAAGCTTATGCACAAAGTTTATGCACAAATTGTTTGCAGAAATTTTATGCACAAAAGTTTATGCACAAAGTTTATGCACAAAGTTTATGCACAACGTTCATGCACAAAGTTCATGCACACATTTCATGCACGAAGTTTATGCACAAATTGTATGCACAAAGTTTATGCACAAAGTTTATGCACAACGTTCATGCACAAAGTTCATGCACACATTTCATGCACGAAGTTTATGCACAAATTGTATGCACAAAGTTTATGCATAAACTTTATGCACAACCTTTATGCACAAAGTTTATGAACAGAGGTTATGGACAAAGGGTTTGCACAAACGTTTATGCACAAAGTTTAGGCACAACTTTTATGCACAAAGTTTATTCAAAACGTTTATGCACAAAGATTATGCACAAAGTTTAAGCACAAATCCTATGCACAAAGTATATGCACAAATTTTATGCACAAAGTTTATGTACAACGTTTGTGCACAAATTTTATGCACAAAGTTTATGCACAAAGTCTATGAACGAATGTTATGCACAAAGTTTATGCACAAAGTCTATGAACGAATGTTATGCACAAAGTTTATGCACAACATTTACGCGCAAAGTCTATGCACAACATTTATGCCGAAAGTTTATGCACAAAATTTATGCACAAAGTTTATGCACAAAGTTCATGCACAACGTTTATGCACAAAGCTTATGCACAAAGTTTATGCACAAAGTTTATGCACAAGTTTTATGCACAAAGATTATGCATGAAGTTTTTGCACAAAGTTTCTGCACAAAGTGTATGCACAAACTTTATGCACAAGTTTACGCACAAAGTTTATGCACAACGTTTATGCACAAATTCTATGCACAAATGTTATGCACAAAGTTTATGCACTAAGTTTATGCACAAATTTTAAGCACAAAGTTTATTCACAAAGTTTCTCCACAAAGTTTATGCACAAACATACTGTACAACGTTTATTCACAAAGTTTATGTACAAAGTTTATGCACAACGTTTATGCACAAGGTTTATGCACAAAGATTCTGCACAACGTTTATGAACAAAGGTTATGCACACATTTACACAAAGTTTATGCACAAAGTTTATGCACATAGTTTATGCACAAAGTTTATGCACAAAGTTCATGCACAAAGTTTATGCACAAAGTTTATGCACAAAGTTTATGCATAAATGTTTATGCACAAAGTTTAGTCATAATCTTTATACACAATGTCTATGCACAATATTTTGCACAAAGTTTATGCAGAAGGTGTATGCAAAACGTTTTTGCACAGAGTTTATGCACAAAGATTGTGCACAAAGTTTATGCAGAACGTTTATGCAGAAAGTGTATGCACAAAGTTTATGCACAAAGTTTATGCACAAAGTTTGTGCAAACATTTCATGCACAAAGTTTCTGCATAAAGTTCATGCACAAAGTTTATGCACAAATTTTATGCACAAAGTTTATGCACAAAGGTTATGCACAAATTCTATGCACAAAGTTAATGCACAAACCTTATGCACGAATTATATGCACATATTTTATGCACAAAATTTATGCACGAAGTTTATGCACAAATTTTATGCACAAAGTTTATGCACAAAGTTTCTGCACAAAGTTTGTGCAGAAATTGTATGCACAAAGTTCATGCACAACGTTTATGCACAAAGTTAGTGCCCAAACTTTATGCACAAAGATTATGCACAAATTTTATGCAAAACCTTTATGCACAAAGTTTATGCACAACGTTTACGCACAAAGTGTTTGCACAAAGTTTATGCACAAAGTTTATGCACAGAGTCTATGCAGAATGTTTATGCAGAACTTTTATGCACAGCGTTTGTGGAAAACATTTATGCACAAACTTTATGCACAAAGTTTATGCACAAAGTTTCTGCAGAAAGTTTATGCACAAAGTTTATGCGCAATGTTCATGCAAAACGTTTATGCCCAAAGTTTCTGCACAAAGTTTATGCACAACGTTTTGCACAAAGTTTTTGCACAACGTTTATGCACAAAGTTCATGCACAATGTTTATGCACAAAGTTTATGCACAAGTTTATGCACAAAGTTTATGCAGAAAGTTTATGCACAAAGTCTATGCACAAAATTTATGCACAACGTTTATGCACAACGTTTATGCAAAACGTTTTTGCACAATGTTTCTGCACAAATGTTATGCACACATTTTATGCACAACCTTTATGCACCATGTTGATGCACAAAGCTTATGCACAAAGTTTATGCAGAACGTTTATGCAAAACGTTTAGGCACAAAGTTTATGCACAAATTTTATGCGCTAAGTTTATGCACAAAGTTTGTGCACAACGTTTATGCACAAAGTTTATGCACAAAGTTCATGCACAAAGTTTATGCACAAAGTCTTTGCACTAAGTTTATGCACAAAGTTTATGCACAAAGTTTATGCACAATGTTTATGCACAAATTTTATGCACAACGTTTGTGCACAATGTTTATGCACAAATTGTATGCACAAAGTTTATGCACAAAGTTTATGGACAATTTCTATGCACAAAGTTTATGCACAAAGTTTATGCACTATGTTTATGCACAAAGTTTATGCACACATTTAATGCACAATGTTTATGCACAATGATTATGCACGAAGTTTATGCACCAAGTTTATGCACAACGTTTATGCACAAAGTTTATGCAAAATTTTTCTGCACAAATTTTATGCACAAAGTTTATGCACAAGGTTGATGCACAAAGTTTATGCACAAAGTTTATAAAAAACGTTTAATCACAACTTTTATGCACAGTGTTTATGCACAAAGTTTATGCACAAATTGTATGCACAAAGTTTTTGCACAAAGTTTATGAACAAAGTTTTTGCACAAAGTTTATGCACGAAGTTTATGCACAAAGTTTATGCACAAAGTTTATGCACAACATTTCTGCAGAAAGTTGATGCACAAAGTTTATGCCCAAAGTTTATGCACAAAGTTTATGCACAACGTGTATGCACAACGTTTATGCACAAAGTTTATGCACAACGTGTATGCAAAACGTTTATGCACAAAGGTTATGCACAAAGTTTAAACACAAAGTTTATGCACAAAGGTTATGCACATAGTTCATGCACAAAGTTTTTGCACAACGTTTATGCATAAAGTATATGCACAAAGTTTATGCACAAAGTTTATGCACAAAGATTATGCACAATGTTTATGCACAAAGTTCATGAATAAAGTTCCTGCACAACGTTTATGCACAGAATTTATGCACAAAGTTTATGCACAACGTTTATGGACAAATTCTATGCATAAAGTTCATGCGCAAAGTTCATGCACAAAGTTCATGCACAAAGTTTATTCACAAAGTTTTTGCACAAAATTTATGCACAAAGTCTATGCACAAAGTTTCTGCACAAATTTTATGCACAGGTTGGTGCACAAAGGTTATGCACAAAGTTTTTGAAAAACGTTTAATCACAACGTTTATGCACAATGTTCATGCACACTATAATGCACAAAGTTTGTGCACAAATTGTATGCACAACTTTTGTGCACAAAGTTTGTGAACAAAGTTTTTGCACAAAGATTATGCACAAAGTTTATGCACAAAGTTTATGCATAAAACTTCTGCAGTAAGTTTATGCACAAAGTTTATGCCCACATTCTATGCACAACGTTTATGCACAAAGTTTATGCAGAACGTTTATGCACAAAGTTTATGCACAATGTTTATGCACACATTTTATGCACAAAGTTTATGCAAAATGTTTATGCAGAACGTTTATTCACAAAGTTTATGCACAAAGTTTATGCACAAAGTTTATGCACAAAGCTTATGCACAAAGTTTATGCACAACGTTTATGCACAAAGTTTATGCACAAAGTGTATGTACAACGTTTATGCACAAAGTTTATGCACAACATTCATTCACAATGTTTATGCACAACGTTTATGCAAAACGTTTATACACAAATTTAATGCACAATTTTTATGCACAAAGTTCATGCACAAATTTTCTGCACAAAGTTTATGCACAAAGTTTGTGCAAAACATTTATGCACAAATTTTATGCACAAGGTTTATGCGCAAAGTTTATGGAAAAAATCTATGCACAAAGTTTATGCACAAAGTTTATGCACAATGTTTATGCACAAAGTTTATGCACACATTTAATGCACAACGTTTATGCACAGTGTATATGTACGAAGTTTATGCACAAAGTTTATGCACAAAGTTTGTGCACGAAGTTTATGCACAAATTTTATGCACAAACTTTATGCACAAAGTTTATGGACAAATTCTATCCACAAAGTTTATGCACAAAGTTTATGCACAATGTTTATGCACAAAGTTTATGCACACATTTCATGCACAACGTTTATGCACAATGTTTATGCACTACGTTTATGCACAAAGTTTATGCACAAAGTTTGTGCACAACGTTTATGCACAAATGTTATGCACAAAGTTTATGCACAAAGTTTATGGTCAAAGTTTATGCACAAAGTTTATGCACAATGTTTATGCACAACGTTTATGCACACATTTAATGCACAACGTCTTTGCACAATGTTTATGCACAAAGTTTATGCACAAAGCTTATGCACAACGTTTATGCACAAAGTTTATGCAAAACGTTCTGCACAAATTTTATGCACAAAGTTTATGCACAATGTTGATGCACCAAGTTTATGCACAAAGTTTATACAAAATTGTTAATCACAACATTTATGCACAATGTTTATGCACAACGTTTATGCACAAATTGTATGCACAAAGTTTTTGCACAGATTTCATGAACAAAGTTTTTGCACAATGTTTATGCACAAAGTTTATGCAGAACGTTTATGCACAAAGTTTATGCACAAAGTTAATGAACAACGTTTTTGCGAAAAGTTTATGCACAAAGCTTATGCCCAAAGTTTATGCACAAAGTTTATGCACAACGTGTATGCACAAATTTTGTTAACAAAGCTTATGCACAAAGTTTATACAAAACGTTTATGCACAAAATTTATGCACAAAGTTCAAACACAAAGTTTATGCACAACGTTTATGCACAGAGTTCATGCACAAAGTTTTTCTACAATGTTTATGCACAAAGTTTATGCACAACGTTTATGCACAAAGTTTATGCACAAAGTTTATGCACAAAGGTTATGCACAATTTTTATGCACAAAGTTTATGCACAACGTTTATGCACAATATTCATGCACAATATTCTCCACAACTTTTGTGCACAAAGTGTATGCACATCATTTATGCACAAAGTTTATGCACAAAGGTTACACACAAACATTATGCACAGATTTTATGCACAAAGTTTCTGCACAACGTTTCTGCACAAAGTTTATGCACAAAGTTTATGCACAACGTTTGTGCACAAAGTTTATGCACAACGTTCATGCACATGGTTTATGCACAAAGTCATGCACAAAGTTCATGCACAAAGTTTATGCACAATGTTTTTGCACAAAGTTTATGCACAATGTTTATGCACATAGTTTTATGCACAACGTTTATGCACATATTTTACGCCAAAAAACTATGCACAACATTTATGCACAAATTTTATGCACAACGGTTATGCACAAAGTTTATGCACAAAGTTTATGCACAAAGTTTATGCACAAAGTTTCTGGCAACGTTTATGCACAAACATTGTGCACAACGTTCATGCACAAAGTTTATGCACAACGTCTATGCACAATTTTTATGCAAAACGTTTATGCACAATGTTTATGCACAAAGTTTATGCACAACGTTTTATGCACAAAGTTTATGCACAAAGTTTCTGCACAAAGTTGCTGCACAAAGTTTATGCACAACGTTTATGCACAATTTTTATGCTCAAAGTCTATGCACAAAGCTTATGCACGTTTATGCACAACATTTATGCACAAATTTTATGCACAATGTTTCTGCACAAATTTTATGCACACATTTTCTGCACAACGTTTCTGCACAATGTTGATGTACAACGTTTATGCACAAAGTTTATGCAGAACGTTTATGCAAAACGTCCATGCACAAACTTTATGCACAAAGTTTATGCACAAAGTTTATGCACAAAGTTTATGCACAAAGCTTATGCACAAAGTTTGTGCACAAAGTTTATGCACAAGTTTTATGCACAAAGTTTATGCACAGTGTTTATGGACAAATTCTATGCACAAAGTTTATGCACAAAGTTTATGCACAATGTTGATGCACAACTTTTGTGCACACATTTAATGCACAAAGTTTATGCACAATGTTTATGCCAAAGTTTATGCACAACATTTATGCACAACGTTTACGCACAAAGTTTAAGCAAAAAGGTTCTGCACAAATTTTATGCACAAAGTTTATGCACAAGGTTGATGCACAGAGTTTATGCACAAAGTTTATACAAAACGTTTCATCACAACGTTTATGCACAATGTTCATGCACAATGTTTATGCACAAATTGTATGCACAAAGCTTTTGCACAAAGTTTATGAACAAGGCTTTTGCACGAAGTTTATGCACAAAGTTTATGCACAAGGTTTATGCACAACGTTTATGCACAAAGGTTATGAACAACGTTTCTGCAGAAAGTTTATGCCCAAAGTTTATGCCTAAAACTTTATGCACAAAGTTTATGCACAACGTGTATGCACAAAGTTTATGCACAAAGTTTATCCACAAAGTTTATGCAACGTTTATGAACAAAGTTTATGCACAAAGTTTAAACACAAAGTTTATGCACAAAGTTTATGCAAATACTTCATGCACAAAGATTCTGCACAACGTTTATGCACAAAGTTTATGCGCAAAGTTTATGCACAACGTTTATGCACAAGGTTTATGCACAAAGTTTATGCACAAAGTTTATGCACATATTTTATGCACAAAGTTTATGCACGATGTTTATGCACAATATTTATGCACAATATTTTGCACAAAGTTTGTGCACAAAGTGTATGCACAACGTGTATGCACAAAGTTTATGCACAAAGGTTACACACAAAGTTAATGCAAAGATTTTATGCACAAAGTTTCTGCACAATGTTTCTACACAAATTTTATGCACAACGTTTGTGCACAAAGTTTATGCACAAAGTTTATGAACAAGGTTTATGCACGAAGTCATGCACAACATTTGTGCACAAAGTTTACGCACAAAGTTTATGCACAACGTTTATACACAAACGTTTATGCACAAAGTTTATGCACAAAGTTTATGCACAAAATCTATGCACAACGTTTATGCACAAAGTTTATGCACAACATTTATGCACAAAGTTTATGCACAAACATTCTTCACAAAGTTTATGCACAAACATTGTGCACAACGTTTATGCAAAACGCCTATGCACAACTCTCATGCAAAACGTTTTTGCACAATGTTTATGAAAAAAGTGTATGCACAAAGTTTTATGCACAAAGTATATGCACAAAGTTTCTGCACAAAGTTGCTGCACAAAGTTTATGCACAACGTTTATGCACAAAGTTCATGCACAAAGTTTATGCACAAATTTTATGCACAAAGTTTATGCACAAATTTTATGCACAAAGTTTATGCACAAAGTATATGCACAAAGTTTATGCACAACGTTTATGCAAAACGTTTATGCACAAATTCTATGCATAATGTTTCTGCACAAATTTTATGCACACATTTTATGCACAATGTTTATGCACAATGTTGATGCACAACGTTTATGCACAAACTTTATGCACAAAGTTTATGCAGACTGTTTATACAAAACGTTTATGCACAAAATTTATGCACAACAGCTATGCACAAAGTTTATGCACAAAGTTTGTGCACAACGTTTATGCACAAAGTTTATGCACAAAGTTCACGCACAAAGTTTATGCATAAAGTCCCTGCCCAAAGTTCATGCACAAAGTTTATGCACAAAGATTATGCACAAACGTTATGCACAAAGCTTATGCAGAAAGTTTATGCACAAGTTTTGGGCACAAAGTGTATGCACAAATTTGATGCACAAAATTTATGGACAAATTCTATGCACAAAGGTTATGCACAAAGTTTATGCACAATGTTTATACACAAAGTTTAGGCTCAACTGTTATGCACAAAGTTTGTGCACAAAGTCTATGCACAAAGTTTATGCACAACGTTTATGCACAACGTTTATGCACAACGTTTATGCACACATTAAATGCACAGCGTTCATGCACAATGTTTATGCACAAAGTTTATGCACAAAGATTATGCACAAAGTTTATGCACAAAGTTTATGCAAAACGTTTCTGCACAAAGTTTATGCACAAAGTTTATGCACAAAGTTGATGCGTAAAGTTCATGCACAAAGTTTATGCAAAACGTTTAACTACAATGTTTATGCACAATGTTTATGCACAAATTTTATGCACAAATTGTATGCACAAAGTTTTTGCACAAAGTTTATGAACAAAGTTTTTGCACAAATGTTTTGCACAAAGTTTATGCACAAAATTTATGCACAAAGTTTGTGCACAAAGTTTATGCACAACGTTTCTGCAGAAAGTTTATGCACAACGTCTATGCCCAAAGTTTATGCACAAAGTTTATGCACAACGTGTATGCACAAAGTTTATGCGCAACGTTTATGCAAAACGTTTATGCACAAAGTTTATGCATAAAGTTTATACACAAAGTTTATGCACAAAGTTTATGCACAAAGTTTCTGCACAACGTTTGTGCAAAAACATTGTGCACAATGTTTATGCACAAAGTTTATGCACAAAGACTAAGCAGAAATTCTATGCAGAAAGTTTATGCACAATGCTTATGCACAAAGTTTATGCACAATGTTTTATGCACAAAGTCTATTCATAAAGTTTCTGCACAAAGTTTCTGCACAAAGTTTATGCACAAAGTTTCTGCACAAGATTTGTGTACAAAGTTTATTCACAAAGTTTATGCATAACGTTTGTGCACAAAGTTCATGCACAACGTTTATGCACAAAGTTCATGCACAAAGTTTATGCACAAATTTTATGCACAAAGTTGACGCACAAAGTTCATGGACAAGGTTTATGCACAACGTTTATGCACAAAGTTTCTGCACAACGTTTACAAACAAAGCTTATGCACAATGTTTATGCACAAAGTTCCTGCTCAAAGTTTCTGCACAAAGTTTTTGCACAAAGGTTATGCGCAAAGTTTTTGCACAAAGTTTATGCACAACGGTTGTGCACAAAGTTTATGCACAAAGTTTATGCACAAAGTTTATGCACAAAGTTTGTGCACAAAGTTAATGCACAGTGTTTATGCACAACATTTAGGCACAAACTTTATGCACAAAATTTATACACAAAGTTTATGCACAACATTTATGCACAAAGTTTGTGCAAACATTTTATGCAGAACGTTTATGCACAAAGTTCATGCACAAAGTTTATGCACAAATGTGATGCACAACATTCATGCACAAATTTTATGCACAAAGGTTATGAACAAAGTTTATGGACAAAGTTTATGGACAAAGGTTGTGCACAAAGTTTATGCACAAAGTTTCTGCAGAACGTTTAGGAACAAGGCTTTTGCACAAAGTTTATGCACAAAGTTTCTCGACAACGTTTTTGCACAACGCTTATGCACAACGATTATGCACAAAGCTTATGCACAAAGTTGATGCACAACATTTATGCACAAAGTTTATGCACAACGTTTATGCACAAAGTTTATGCACAAATTTTATGCAAAACGTTTATGCACAAAGTCTCTGCAAAAAGTTGATGCACAAAGTTTGTGCACAAATTCTATGCACAAAGTTTATGCACAAAGTTTATGCACAACGTTTATGGACAAGGTTTATGCACAAAGTTAATGCACGAAGTGTATGAACAAAGCTTATGCACAAAGTTTATGCACAATCTTTATGCCCAATGTTTATGCACAACGTTTGTGCACAAAGTTTATGCAAAACGTTTGTACACAAAGTTTATGCACAAATTTTATGCACAAATGTTATGCACAAAGTTTATGAACAAAGTTTACGCACAAAGTTTCTGCACAAAGTTTATGCACAACGTTTATGCAAAAAGTGTATGCACAATGTTTATCCACAAAGGTTATGCACAAATTTCATGCACAAAGTTTATGCACAGAGTTTATGCACAAGTTTTATGTACAACGTTCATGCACAAAGTTAATGCACAAAGCTTGTGCACCAAGTTAATGCACAACGTTTATGCACAAGGATTATACACAAAGTTTATGCACAAAGTTTATGCACAATGGTTATGGACAAGTTTTATGCACAAAGTTTATGGACAAAGTTTATGAAAAACGTTTATGTACAAAGTTTACGCACAAAGTTTCCGCACAACATTTATGAACAAAGCTTATGCACAAAGTTTATGCATAAACTTTATGCACAAATCTTATGCAGAAAGTTTATTCACAACGTTTATGCACAAAGTTCCTGCGCAAAGTTTTCTGCACAAAGTTTATGAACAAATCTTATGCACAAAGTTTATGCACAAATTTTCTGTATAAAGTTTCTGCACAAATTCTATCCACAGAGTTTATGCACAAAGTGTATGCACAACGTTTTTGCACAAAGTTTATGAACAAATCTTATGCAAAACGTTTATGCACAAAGTTTCTGTACAACATTTCTGCACAAAGTTTATTCACAACGTTTACGCACATTGTTTACGCACAAACTTTGTGAACAAAGTTTATACCCAAGTTTTATGCACAATCTTTATGCACAAAGTTTATGCACAAATTTTATGCACAAAATTCATGCACGAACTTTATGCACAAAGTTTATGCACAAACAATATGCACAAATGTATGCACAAAGGTACCGCACGAAGTTTATGCACAAAGTTTATGCACAAAGTTTATGCAAAAAGTTTATCTACAATGTTTATGCACAAAATGTATGCACAAAGGTACTGCACAAATTTTATGCACAACATTTATGCACAACGTTTATGCACTAATTGTATGCACAAAGTTTCTGCACAATGTTTATGGACAATTTTTATGCACAAAGATTATGCACAAAGTTTATGCACAAATTTCATGCACAAATTGTTTGCACAAATTCAATGCACAACGTTTGTGCACACAGTTTACGCACAAAGTCTATGCACAAATTTTATGCACTAAGTTTATGAACAAAGTGTGTGCACAAATTTCATGCACAAAGTGTATGCACGGTTTTTTTTCACAAAGTCTATGCACAAAGTTAATACACAAAGTTAATGCAAAACGTTTATGCACAAATTATATGCACAAAGTTTATGCACAAAGTTTATAGACAACATTTATGCACAAGGTTTCTGCACAAAGTTTATGAGGAGAGCTTATGCACAAAGTTTATGCACAAAGTTTCTGCAGAAAGTCTATGCACAAAGTATATGCACAAAGTTTATGCACAAAGTTTATGCAGAACGTTTATGCACAAGGTGTATGCACAACGTTTATGCACAACGTGTATACACAAAGTTTATGCACAAAGTTCATGCACAAAGTTTATGTACAAATTTTGTGCACAAAGTTTATGCACAAAGTTTATACACAAAGTTTATGCACAAAGTTCATGCACAAAGTTTATGCACAAAGTTCATGCAAAACGTTTATGCACAAATTTTATGCACAAAGCGTTTGCACAAAGCTTATGCACAAAGTTTACGCACCATGTTTATGGACAAAGTTTATGCACAAAGTTTATGCACAAAGTTTCTGCACAAAGCTTATGAACAAATCTTATGAACAAAGATTATGCACAAAGTTTATGCACAACGTTTCTGCACAACGTTTATGCACAAAGTTTATGGACAACGTTTATGCACAAAGCTTATGCACATAGTTTATGCACAACTTTATAAGCTTATGCAGAAAGTTTTGCAAAAAGCATATTTACAACGTTTATGCACAAATTCTATGCACAAAGCTTATGCACAAATTTTGTGCACAAAGTTTCTGCACAAAGTTTGTGCACACAGTTTATAAACAACGTTTGTGCACAATGTTTCTGCACAAAGTTTATGCATAACGTTTATGCACAAAGTACATGCACAAAGTTTATGCACAATGTTTATGCACAGAGTTCATGCACAGGGTTTATGCACAAAGTTCAGGCACAAATTTTATGCACAAAGTTTATACACAAAGTTTATGCACAACGTTTGTGTAAACATTTTATGCACAACGTTTTTGCACAAAGTTCATGCACAAAGTTTATGCACAAATGTTATGCACGAAGTTCATGCACAGATTTTATGCAAAACGTTTCTGCACATATTTTATGCACAAAGTTTATGGACAAAGTTTATGCACAAAGTTTATGCACAAGGTGTCTGCACAAAGTCAACGAACAAGGCCTGTGCACAAAGCTTATGCACAGAGTTTCTGCACAAATTTTCTGCACCACGTTTATGCACGAAGTTTATGCACAAAGCATATGCACAAAGTTTATGCACAAAGTTTATTCACAAAGTTTATGCAAAACGTTTATGCACAAAGTTTCTGCACAAAGTTGATGCATAAAGTTTATGCACAAGGTTTATGTACAAACGTTTATGCACAAAGTTTATGGACAAAGTTTCTGCACAAAGTTAATGCACAAAGTTTCTGCACAAAGTTTATGCACAAAGTTTATGTACAAAGTTTATGCACAAAGTTTTTGCACAAAGTTTATGCACAACGTTTGTGCACAAAGTTTATGCACAAAGCTTATGCACCAATGTTATGCACAAAGTTTATGCACAAAGTGTATGCACAAAGTTTATGCACAAAGTTTATGGACAAAGTTTATGCACAAAGTGTCTGCACAACGTTTATGCACAGTGTTTATGCACCAAGTTTATGCACAAAGTTTATGCAAAACGTTTCTGCACAAAAATTATGCAAAACGTTTATGCACAAAGTTTATGCACAATGTTTATGCACATAGTTTATGCAAAACGTTAATGCACAAATTGAATGCACAACGTTTATGCACAACGTTTATGCCCACATTAATGCAAAACGTTTATGCACAAAGTTTATGCACAAAGTTTATGCACAAAGTCTATGCACAAAGTTTATGCACAGAGTGTATGCACAGTTTTCATGCAGGACGTTTATGCATAAAGTTTATACACACAGATTATGCACAAAGTTTATGCACAACGTTTTTGCACAAAATTTGTGCACAAATTTTATGCACAAAGTTTATGCAGAACGTTTATGCACAAAATTCATGCTTAAAGGTTTTCCACAAATTGTATGCACAAAGTTCATGCACAACGTTTATGCACACATTGTATGCACAAAGTATATGCACAAAGTTTATGCACAAAGTTTCTGCACAAAGTTTATGCACAACGTTTTTGCACAACGTTTATGCACAACGTTTATGCACAAAGTTTATGCGCAAAGTTTATGCACAAATTTTTTGCAAAATGTTTATGCATAATGTTTATGCACAAAGTTTATGCACACATTGTATGCACAAATTTTATGCACAAACTTTATGCACAAAGTTTCTGCACAGAGTTTCTGCACAACGTTTATGCACAAAGCTTATGCACAAAGTTTATGCTCAAAGTTTATGCACAAAGTTTATCGACAAAGTTTATTTACAAACTTTATGCACAACTTTTATGAACAAAGCTTATGCACAAAGTTAATGCACAAAGTTTCTGCACAACATTTCTGCACAAAGTTTATGCACAAAGTTTATGCACAAAGTTTATCGACAAAGTTTATTTACAAACTTTATGCACAACTTTTATGAACAAAGCTTATGCACAAAGTTAATGCACAAAGTTTCTGCACAACATTTCTGCACAAAGTTTATGCACAAAGTTTATGCACAACGTCTATGCACAAATTTTATGCACAAAGTTTATGGACAAAGTTTATGCACAAAGTTTATGCACAAAGTTTATGCACAAAGTTTATGGAAAACGTTTATGAACAAAGCTTATGCACAAATTTTAAGCACAAA
>SZWC01016949.1:4858-48848 GCA_023375785.1 Penium margaritaceum
CTGTGACTCAACCTCATTTGAGTAGATAATGAGGAAGTGCTAGGATGGTTTCTAGCCTTGCTGTTGATGTGTCGATCTAGTCTAGTTACCTGGTACACTAGCAAACGAGGTAGGAAGACTTGCAAGCTCTCATAAGCCCCGACCGTGTAATCATGCAGAGAAGAATGACAATTGACAAGTGGACAATACAGATACCCGCCGTAGTGTGCAACATGACACACAGCGTGAGTTTGCCTCAAGACAGGCCCGAGACCACTGTTTCGGCTGTAATTCTGTGCATAGCCGTCAAAATGCGACACCGTCTGAACCTAGAGATGCTGAATCTTGAGTCAAATGCTATGAGTGGTCGCACACACATTCTCGACACTGATCAATGGACACAAGGTGTAAAACATGCAAATCGAGCGAAAGACCGCGTCCACCAAGAAAACTCTAGCAACTGTAGAAAAACTGCATAGCACCCTAGGAAGTGCCTAGGAGATGGTAGCTATCTGGCAGCTGCAAGTGCTAAAATACATCTAGGGCATGCAGGCCCATGTCGGAAGAGACACGAGCTCTGGTGGTGAGCGAGAGCAATGCAGCGCCAAGATTTGGCTAAGTCTGGAATGAATGAATTAAGAATCAAGGAGAGAGGACAATGAGCCCTACACTGAGCTTTTGTACTGGGGACTGGCGGCTAGCCCACCAGGCCCCGTCATCCCCGCCGCACCAAAAGGCATGGACGGGGAGTACACATGTCCCAGAACATGAAACCACAAACTGGAGGTCTCCCAAGGCACCGGAACAGGCAACGGTGTGCCTGGGTCTCGACCGATAGGAAAACATCAAATATACCCCAAACACAACCAGAATATACGGTGACACACTAGCATCACGGTCTAGCCAAACTAGGCAAGTTTGAGGCCTCCCGAGACACCGGAACACGTAATCGGACGTCCGGGTCTCAGCCACACGCAGACTACACATGTCTGTCAAAAGGTCCCTAAGACTAGACCAATCAGCACAGGGTCTCCCGAGGTATCGGCACAAACCACCGTGTACCCGGGTCTCGACCACAGAGAGAGTGGACAATCTGTCAGAGGCAAGATGCAGTCAATCTTTGTGGGTCTCCCGGAGCACTGGTAGAAAACACCAAGTGCCCGGGTCTCGACCACCGAGAAAACTCTACTAGAAACATACGGGGAAACTGAGCTGCTAGAGTGCACCATTCATGTCACAGAAGGAGTAATGTAGCCACCGGAGACCCATCAGCTCCAACTAGGAGACTCTCCCTAAATAAGGCTACATGATAGCTCAAAGCCCATACACCAACAACAGGTGGGTTGAGCAACCAATCGTCTGTCCTCCCGCGCCAGTTGGGTCCGCATCAGGGATCTGCACGAGCATGGACACGGCCGAGTGGTAATAGTAAGCTGTACAAACAGACAGGAAGGACTCACATCACAACACCCCCCCAATGTCCCGATGGTACGCATGTCCATACACATGCAAATATGACAGAGGTGCGGAACAATATGCTAAACAGTGAATACTCACACACATGCTTCTTTTTTCATGCTTGTTTACTCTTTTTTCCTCTTCAAAATTGTTGTTTTGAACTTGTGAACTCCGAACTTGGAACAAATGTTATGTATTTTTGCCTTTTTTGTTGGAGTCTCGTTGGCCACTCACATCTTTTTTTCCCTCTTGTCTCACTCTTTATGGCACACACACATGAACAGATTGTGTGACCATGGCTATACCTGGGGAGACGTCTCACGAGCGCGCCCTGGCTGCTGTTTCTAGCCTCATCAAGCAACCGACGATCTACCCAGGAGTGCCCTCTGGCAGAAGATCGGCCCGGGTTTGACTATCTTGTCTTGATGTGCTTGATGCTTGGACACACATTCTGAATGTTGTTCCCTGCATCATTTTGACCTGTATTGAGTGCTTTGGTGGAGCTGCATGATTTATGCGGGTGCTAATCCTTAGGGGGCCACCATGTCAGTCTATGGCTATGCACTGATTAGAAGCCACCCTCGGTCTAAACGAAGAGGGTGAGCTCGACCCCGAGTAGCGGTGCACGTCGGCTCGGGCATGTGCTCGGTGCGGCGTGCACTCACCGGGCTTACACTCTCGCTTCCATCCATCGCTCAATTGTCTCTCTTATGATCTAACTTTGAGTCAAACATCTTTCCATATCCATGGCGTGTGGCGCTCTCTAGCCCTTGCCCTCACAGTCTTTGTTTTCTAGCTAGGAAGCTGAGAAGGTGCGTGGACGCTTCCTAGCAACATAGCCGCTGACTAGGCGTCAGTGCCTGGTCAGACGGTTACAACAGTCACAAGTTGTACACACAACGACAAGAGTCTGGCTAGGATACACAAGTCAAAGTGTCATAATGCTTCAATAGCATTTGCAGAGAGAAGTGACAAATGACAAGTCCACGGCATAAATACCTGCCGCGGCGCACGTTGGACGTCGCACGGGTCAGTTCAAGGTTTGTCCTAAAACCGGCCCAGAACCACTGTTTTGGCCATAACTCAGCACAGGCAAGTCAAAATGCTATGCCGTCTGAACCTTAACGCGCAAAATCTCAAGCCGGACACTATGACTGGTCACATGCATGCATCTGGCATCAAACAATGGACACACAATGCAAAAACATGCAAATCGGGCCCACGGCCAGTCCACTGATGAACTCCTACGTGCTGTAGAAGAACTGCAGAAGGTCCCAGACAACATCCGGGACTCTGGGGCGGTCGTTGGTCAGCTCCGAGTAGGAGGTCCACCACCAGACGATGCACCGGCGCCACCTAGGTCCGCATCAAGGATCTACACGGGCATGGACACGGCCGAGTGGTCACAGTAAACTGTATAGGTCGACAGGAACGTCACAAATCACAACACTCCCCCATGACCCGATGGTACGCATGTCAATATGCGTGCATCACTGAAAAGAGTGCAACAATGAGTGGAGAAAAAATTGTGACACAAACACAGATACACCTCACAGTCAACCACTCTCAAGCACCGGGTGAAGCCCTAGAGAAGGAATGGCCACTAGAAACTTCCCGTGAGCGAGTGCCTTCGTCAACAAATTAGTACGCTGAATGTCTGTGCCGACCTATATGACGGAGATCACGTGTCGCTCCACCACATCACGCACAAAATTATGCTCAACCGTAATGTGCTTCGTGCGAGCATGAAAAACACCAAATTTCTATGCAATGGCAAGAGCACTCTGGTTGTCGTAACGAAGCACAAT
Organism: Penium margaritaceum; assembly: GCA_023375785.1. NCBI lineage: Eukaryota > Viridiplantae > Streptophyta > Zygnematophyceae > Desmidiales > Peniaceae > Penium > Penium margaritaceum. The sequence goes on from SZWC01016949.1 coordinate 8,104, forward strand.
GGCGGGCACTCACTAACCCAACTCAAGGAACAGGAGCTCCAGCCCACTGCCTAAGTAGTCCATGCACCTAGAGCAACATAGTCTTCCTCCGACGAGCTACGTGCAATGCACCCTTGCTTCCCGCTGCGCAAGGACACAGCAGACACAACGAGTAGGAACACGTCCATCTATACTCCAAGCCCAATCACTGTCGGTGTAGCCGTCAAGAGCCACCAAAGAGGTTGACGGTAAAAGCGATGTCAGGGCGTGTGGTAGTGGCCAAGTACATCATAGATCCGATGAGACGGAGGTACAAGGTCACATCCACTGTCTCCCCCAGCTGTGTGGGACCGTCCACATTTAGGGCATCCTGCCCGTCAGGTGTGAGAGGTGTGAAGGCCGTGGGCATTACGTCAAGGTGGTCACTGAAGCGCTCCCCCACAACATGTGCGTATCGGGCCTCATGCAGCAGAAGTGTCCGACGTATGTGGTCTTGCACGATCTCCATGCCAACAGACACCACTGTAGGACCAAGATCTTTCATCCTATAGGTAGTGTAGAGGACCGCCTTGGTCTCCTCCACGACCTCCGTGGAGGGAGACGCGATCAGAAGGTCGTTAACATAAACCAGGATGGCAGTGAACTGCTTAGGCAACCGTCGGATAAAGAGAGAGGGATCTGCCTCGCTCTGTACATATCCCTCACGAGTCAGGGTGCATGTACTCTCCTAGTTCCAGCACCGAGGAGACTATTTGAGTCTGTAGAAGGACTTGTACAAATGCCAGACCTTATCACCGTCCTCAAAGCCTAGTGGCTGGGCCACGTAAATCTCCTCGTCTAGAGCCATGGAGCAACACATCGTTCATATCCATCTGGTGCAGTTCCCAATCATGCTGAGCCACCACACCAAATAGAGCGCAAGCTAAGGTCATGTAGCCAATAGGGGCGAAGGTGTCAGTGTAATCGATGCCCTCGATCTGAGAATACCCCTTGACAACCAAGCGAGCCTTGTGGCGTTCTAGTGAGCCATCTAGCTTCACTTCCTTGCAAAAGACCCACTTGACCTGAATAGCCTTCCTCCCAAGTGGATGGTCGTCTAGCTCGTAAACTCCGTACTCTCAGATGGCACAAAGCTCATCTTCGTAGGTAGCACGCAAAGTGTCTGCATCCTTTGATGAGAGAGCTTCCCTCTGTGTGTCCGGATCAAGCGCCATCAAGGGAGAGCTGTGCGTGGCTAGTGCACACGCCTCAGAGCTGCGCCTAACGACCACAAGATCAGTTGTTGCATTACAAGCGATGCGAAACTCGCAAGTGACCAGATTGTGCCCTACAGGGCACGCGAGATGTACCTCTGTGTGATCTATGTGGGCACTCACGCCTAGGGCCTTTGTGCCGGGATGGCCACTTGCATCCCTGCGAGTGGAGCACCTAGGTGCAAGACCTGACACTCGCTAGACTCCAAAGACCAATGGTCAAAGACGACCACTGGGCTCACGCGAATAACGTGGGCTCAAGGGGCTCACCTAAGGTTGAGAGACAGGCACAACCACATCTGGTGAGGACTGAGGCAAAGGGGCAGGTGATGCAGCGTGAGGAGATGCTAGTGAAATGATGGGAGACACAGGGCTGGGTGTGGCAGCAGGAGCAGGAGTAGAGGCAGATCACACACAGAGGGGAGGAGTAGTGGTGGACATAGGTACAGAATAATTGGTGCCTATTGGGTGCGAGGGGACAGGAGTAGAAATAAGCAAGGTTGGAGAGGTCTGAGGGCCGACAACTATGATCGCTGGGTCATCAAGAGGCGGAGACCGAGAAGTGGGAGGGGGCTCAAACAGACAGGTGCGAGGGGTGCCCGTAGGCCCAGAATTCCCCCATGCGTTGAGAACCCTCACATGTAGGATTGTGCGTGACGTACATCGACATGACAGAGGTCAGGTCACGGTAGGTGAGAGACAGAAAGAAGAGCGCGTCACAGGACTCAACAATGCGGCGACCGGCGGGATGCCAAAAACACCAAGCCTTTGACCATAGGGAGATGTCCACGAAGGCACACAATCGACCTCGCGAGGAGACCTTGGACCCTGCTGGTCCTCGGTGTACCACACAAAAGCCACAGATCCCAGACACGAGCGAGATGCAGATGAGCATGGTGGCCAAACAAGAGCTCATACGATGTAACGTGGTCTGGAAGGGGACCGTGCGGGAGACGGTTCCAGACCCACGTCATGTAGGCAAATGCGAAGGATTCCGGGAGACCGCACTTAGACAACATAACACAAAGCGCATCCTCCATGGTGCAGTTCCAGCGCTCAGAGACACCGGTCTGCTAAGGAGTAGCAGGAGCGGAGACCTGGTGTAAAACCTTCTAGCGCAAGTTGTAGACGCACCGCATCCGGGTGAAGTCATTAGTTAGGGTCAGCATGTATGGGCCCCGATCGGACAAAGACTCGACAGGGAGAGGACCGAGAAGGTCCAAATGGACCAACTCTAGAGGGCAAAGAGCTCGAAAATGGGAGTCAGGGTAGGTGCAACGATGTATCTTACCCTGAGCGCAAAACAGACAATCGGTCTTGGGCGGCTTCTCAAAAGAGGCCGCGTCAAGATCGAGAGCGGGCTGTGTCCGAATGAGTTTTGACACAGTGTTGGAGCCAACATGACGCAGGCGACAATGCAGCTGTCACTGGTGCTCAGTAGAGAGAACACTGGTGACAAGCACACGAGCAAGAGAGGAAGGGGAGCAAGAAGAAGAAGAAATCCAAGCAAAATAACACAGATCATCCACAACTGTGGCACGAAGAACAATGATACGAGTATCAACAGCGGTCAAAATCGCGAAGTTTTAGTGTGCTCCATAGAGAGTCCCATCAATGTGCAAGCACGCACAGGAAGCAAGTTGAGCTCAAGGTCAGGCACAAAAATCACCTCAGAAAGATACATGGGGCCAGACGGACCATCGAAGGACACAACCCCAATACCCTGGACCGGCAACGACTGACCAGAGCCTGTGCAAACGGAGCGAACAGATGAAACAGGACCAAAGACAACAAAGTCACTACGACGACAAGTCATGAGGTGAGTGGCACAAAAATCGATGATCCAAGTGCCACCAAGATCACAACTGAAGGACGTCACTGTGCAATGGAAAATGGAATACTCGGCCTCAGACGGGCGATTAGCAATAGGTGAGGAGGAACAACGAAGGGCACAAAGGTGAGACTCATGAATCCAATCGGTATTGTCAGGCCTATCATCATCACATGCCAGATGTACCCCCCCAAACGAGTCATCATGAGCTACAAGAGCAGATGAAGAGACAATCTGTGAACCACCCGGTTGTGACGACACACTCGCAGCTCCCTGAGAACGAAGTACCAGAAGGTGACGGCGCTGAGCGATGGTGCGGTCACATGCATCTTGGTTGCCACTGCTTGACAGTGGGGAAGCGGAAACTGCTACGGTCGTGGTCGCTGCGCGACTAGAGGCTGTGTGCTCGATGTAGACCGCTGTGCATGTGCAACCTGAAGACCGCAAGTGATCCGCGCCTAGTCGAGCGGCTGCTGGCACTCGGTGTAGCAATGAGCGCCTCTACAGTTATAGTAGTAAACAATATGTGGAGTGCTATCGCCCGGTGACTGTTGCTGCTATGACTGCTGCTGGCCCAAACTGTGCCTCTTTTTCCCCTTCGTCCCTTGTGCCACTGCTGCCACACCTTGCATATGAGTGAGGGTAATCAGGGTGGAAGGGGAAGAGGAGGATGTGTAAGAGGATGGAGAAGTGGGCTGCAAGAGGGACGTCGGTGGCAACGCGATGACCGCTACAACAAGGGGACTCTCCTCATGAGCTACGGTTGCCTCATGAGCGGAAGTCACCCGGAGGAAATGGTGATGCGCCCAAGGAAGAAGCTCAAGGGAGGTGGAAAAGGGCTTGAGCATGGCCTCGCTGTACCCCGAGAAGATGTCTGTGTGCTCAAGGCGAGCTCCGAGCATGAGCGTGCAGAGCACCCATAGCCATGTACCTCTTGAGGGCCCAAGGCACATGTAGATGCGCATGGCCCACCGCCACTAATGGGCTGCGGGCTCGGCAGGTCCCTGACGAAGGGAGTGGAAGGTGCGAATGTGAGCCTCGCGAGTGGCGTGCGTCTTTGTAGCAAGCAGCGACAATGTCGGATCCCAACCCTGACGTGGATCAACACCCGCTCTTGTGCCGGCCTCTCCAAGGAAAGGGCGGAAGTCCACGATAGTCTCACGTGGCATGGCGTTAAGGAGTCCGCGCATCGCCCCGGGCGCTGTCAGCACCTGAGGGTGATCCGTAACCTGGTACGAATTGTTATAGTAGGGTCATACCCCCTCTGAAGTGGCCCACACTTCAAAAAGAATCTCCCAGCGGTCAAAGCCATCCTCACTGACACACATGGGGGCGGTGTCTCGAAGTCCTTGGGTTGCTGCTCCGTAGGGAGAGCACCCACAAGGTCAGAAGGACGAGGGATGGGGAAGACACCGAAATGAGGAAAGCCGCTGATGTAGGAATCAGGCGAGGATCGGGTGTCCAGGGAAAGGGAGCCAGATGTCTGTGGGGGCCGAGAACTCATCTGAAGTTGGCGAAGACGCTCCTAAAGCATGCCAATCTTGCTCTCGTGAGCGTCATCCTCCATAACTGGCATGTCTGTGTCCTCATCCCAAGGATCAAGAGGTGGCAGGTTGTTTCCTGCTCCCGTCATCGGTGCAGATGCTCACTGCTGTACAGAAGGTATGACACCGCCGACTCCCTTGGAGGTCTGCTGTGGGGCCGTGGACTGATCACAAAGAAGCGCAGTGAGCGTACAAATAGTGTCAGTCTGCTGCTGCTACAGAGAATGCATATCATCCTACTGACTTTGCAGGTCCTTAATAGCCTGCGAGCGTGGGTTCATGGCCCTTGAGGAGGAGGAAGAGGGATCTAGTGGTCCTTTGCCCTTGTCACCGGCCAGAGCCATGTCAGCGCTCAGTATGGGCTGAGATGTCAAACTAGTCGGACTTAAAATGGTCAACGTTTCTTGAGGAGTTGAAATGCAGGCAAATTTTCACTTTCCGACCCGAGAATTTTGACAAAGGCAAGTGCTGCCATCTGCAGGGGTTCGCTGACATCAGCACGAACCTGATGACTTCAGCAAGGAAAATGCTGACATCGGCACAACTTTTCTTACAACCCTCGTGGCTGTTGTCCTGCTACTGGATGCTCGCTGCTCGCAACTCGCTACTCTCCGCTTGCTGCTCACTGCTTGGTACTACTACTGCTGCCCGCTGCCGCCTTTTGCAGTTGCTGCTTGCCGCTACTGCTACTAGCACCAACGCTTGTATCTGCTAGCGGCTGTTGCTTATTGTAGTTTCTACTTGATACTACTGCTCCTAGTGGCTGCTACTATTACACTCTCATGTGATGAAGGCGGGTGACGTCGGCGGTGGTTGGGTGACGTCGACAGGTCCCAGTGAATAGGCTGTAGTGGTGATACCCATAGCTGCTACTCTATTGCGTCTCTGCTACGTAGCCCGGGGAGAACTGTCTCACTGCTCTGATACCATGAGAAGATGCTTGGAGCATCTTCTCAAGAAGCTTCTTAGCAACATAGCCGTTGACTAGGCGTCAGTGCCTGGTCAGACGGTGACGACAGTCACAAGTCGTACACATAATAGCAAGAGTATGGCTAGGAGACACAAGTCAAAGTGTCAGAATGCTTCAATAGCATTTGCAGAGTGAAATGACAAATGACAGGTCCACGGCATGAGTACTTGCCGCGGCACAGGGAGGGTGTCGTACGCGGCAGTGCAAGGTCTGGCCTAAAACCGGCCCAAAACCTTTGTTTTGGCTGTAACTCAGTGTAGACAAGTCATAATGGTACGTTGTCCAAACCAAAACAAGAAAAATCTCAAGCCAGACGCTACGACTGGTCACATGCATGCATCCGGCATCAAACGGTGGAGACACAATACAAAAACATGTAAATCGGGTCCACGGCCAGTCCAATGATGAACTCCTACGTGTTGTAGAAAAACTGCAGAAGGTCCTTGACAGCATCCAAGACTCTGGGACGGTCGTCGGTCAGCTACGAGCAGGTGGTCCACCACCATAAGACGCGCCGGTGCCACTTGGGTTTGCATCACGGATCTGCACGGGCATGGACATGGCCAAATGGTCACAGCAAACCTTACAGGTCGACAGGAATGTCACGAATCACAACAAAAGCTTCCTACCAACTACTGGTATCAGAGCGTTAGGGGTTATCCCTTGCCCTTCTTCGATCCATGACCAGTGAGCAACACGTGTGACGGTGCTCTCGCTGTCGCGACAGGCCCATGGCACTCTTGTTGCCAACTTCTTGCCGTCTGGCACCACCGCATTCCGCAGCTGCCCGACACCACCAGCCTGCAGCTTGCAGCCTACGGCTCTTGACTGCCCCACACTCGGCCGCATAGCAGCTATGAGCTACACAGCAGCTCTTGACTGCCTTGCGCTTCTACCGCCAAGCAGTACTACAGTCTGACTGTTGCGCCTCCACGTTAACCTTGCTCTCCAACGTTGTTGTCTTATACTACTCCCACCACTTAGCAGCGCAACTCTCTCCTATCCCATTCTCGGCTGTCCCTCAGCACTCAGCTGCTTCGCAACTCCCCGCGACGGGCCCACGACACCCTTCCTGCCGACTCATTGGCAGTTCTGCATCAGCGCAGTCCGCAGCTGCCCTATGGCTCTTGGCTGCCACGTGCTACTCCTATCTTCATGTGTTGCAGCCTCTGTGCTCACACACAGCCTTCCACAACATCATCGGCACTCGGGGGCAACCACAGGCTATACCATCTCCCAGTTGCGTCTATAGCCAGACATTCTGACACATTGGACTCACCTCCACTCGACGGTCCCCCTGACAAAGAGTTAAACTCATAGCACAAGCAACCCGTTACGTTGAGCGTGCGTGGGAGGATCCGCTGATATTTGGCGAGCCCCCGCACACCGACGACGACACGCCATTCTGGTTTCACATGCTAGACAACTCATACTAGCGCAAGGACCTTGTTGTAGCAACTAAAGCAGTTGAACATGAAATTGATTGCCCCATGAACATGGCGGACGATCTCCCACCGTTGCCACCTCCTCCCTCAAGAATGCAACCTCCCGAGGGGACCCCCATATCCACCCCTGCGTTGGGCTCCAACCCCACTCTCGGCACGACCGCAGTTGACATAGCCAAGCCGTCTACAGCACATGAGGTTCCTGGCATTATCCTAGCTCTTCCCATCCACACTGAATCCATTAGCTTGGCTGGGGCCGTTCTCGACGCCGCAGCAGGTGCAACCTCCACCTTCTCAGCCACAGCACGTCCTTGCAAGGCGCTAATACAGACCGCAGTGGGTAGGGCGGCTGAGGCCTATGCACAGGCAGCATCGTCTCTCACCATGCTCCTTGCTACCGCCTCCAACATCACCACGCAGGTCACGGCAGCAGCTACTGCTGTCACCAAAGTTGCATCCTCCATAGTTGAAACAGCTGCTAGAGCCGTTGGCTCTATTTGTGCATCCATTGTGGCCGCAGTCCTTACCCCTACAGGTGCCCCGCATGATCTCACGTACCACGTCGCAACAGGTATGCTCGTTGCGTCTGAATCAGCACTAGTTGCAGGTGCCACGGTCACTGGCCTCCTTTGTCTGACGGCGGCCGCTGCCGTGTGGGTGGCTGTTCTATTCTCCTCCGTTGCTGCGGTGGTACTACCCCTCTTTGCACTGCTCCCACACTGTTAACTTTGTGAGCACATTCCTTTCCTCTCTCCCTCTCCTCTATTGTATTTCATTCATCTCCTTCATCATGCCATCACCACAAGAATTTATAGAAGCTTTGCAAGCTCCTCTTAGTGAGGCACAAGCAGCAGGCCGTAAAGTAGAGGAAGAATTGCAACAGGGACTAGATGCACAGTAGGAACTGGCCACAAGTGTGGCCAACCTAGTCATACATCGCTTGTGAGCCGTTCCTTCTCTTCAGGCTAACCTGTCTGTTGACAAAACTGCTTCAGCTACTTCTGTTGAGTCTACTCTTCGTCCTAACGATCCTCCCAACTCCACCTCAACAGCTTTGTCAGCAGTTGCACTCGCCCGGATGCTCCTCTCGGCCAGGCAAAAGAACTTTGAGAGTGTCCCACCTCAGTTCACTTCTAAGCTGACCTTCTCCTCTTGGAAAACCCGCTTAAGCGTATGGGCCCATGGTGAGCTGCTATGGGAGTACTACTCCCCAACCAAGCGGCCCTTTGTTCCTCCACCTGTTAAGACCGCTCGTGCTGTGCAGGCTCTCATTAATGCCGAGACTGAGGGCCTTTGTGATGACATTGGTACGTACAATGTTGAATCGGCATGAGGCACCCTTGCTGATCCTATTGGTGCCTACACACTCATTGGTCACCGCAAGACGGTCACTGGGCATGCTGCCCAAAGTTCTCTCACTATGTAGTTCAACATCCTTCACATGTGCGCAGATGAGACAGAGGATGCGTTTTGGGCGCGCAGCTTGTGTCTCTTGCGCGACCTTAGGAATGCAACCCCAGATCTTCTCTTTGCTTGACTTTCTATCATTGCTGGTCTTATCCCCAAGCTCTCTGACCTATACTTGCATGTCTTTCATGCTAAGCTTGAGCGCCTTGCTACTGCCCCGGTCCTTGCCAATTCACCCCCAAGGATAAGACCACTCTGAAAGTTCACGGTTGCTCGACTCACTGACTGGTGGAGCAACCTGCAGAACAAGCCTCTACATTGTCTACATTGCAACTCTTGCTGCAGTCAGAACTGCCTCATCCTCCTCCTCTACAGCTGCTACTTCCATCCCATCTTCTCCTTCCACCGCAGCTGCTCACGCCATTCATGTTGCTTCCCATGGCGGGAGTGGCGGGTCTGGCCGTGGGGGTGGCCGCGGTGGTAATGGCCGCGGATATGGTGGCAGGTCCTCCACTGGGTCTACACCTCCTATAGAGGTCACATGTTACAACTGCGGAGCCACTAGTCATTTTGCTCCCAGGTGCCCAGCGCCTTGTGATGACATTTGTCTGGCTTCTACCATGCGCGCTCACTGGGTCCTGACTGGTGTTGCATCCTCTACTGCCACAACTGTTGTGACATCTGCATCACCCTCTTCTGCCCCATCCTCTGCCTATGCTCTCACCACCACTCTTGCCCCTCTCCAACCTCCAACACCTCACTCAATCCCATGGGGCTGGATACTGCCTCCCTTCGAGCCTCCCTGCTATGGCCCTCCCTCGGTTCACTACTCCGTCCCGTCCTGGCCTAGAGATGACGGGCACTTCTCTGACATGCGCTCCTTTGGCCGCTCTTCTGACCATCGTGACGAGGAGCGCGCCCTTGAACGTCATATTATGGAGCTTCTCCAGCTTCGTTCTCATGGAGGTGAGATTGTGGGTGGCTAGTCTCATGTGTCTATCTAAGAGTCCGATGCCACCCTCCATGGTGCATCCTCTGGGTGTGTGCAAGGGGCCTTGCCTGATGACCGTTTGTGGATTGAGGATTGGGAGTCTCACACGTTCCCCTCTTATCTTGGTCACATGTCTCCCAACTCTCTTTCTGGGAAATTTGTTGTCTGCCTTGTCCTCCCGTCCACTCGTATTTCCTCTAGCTTCAAGATCATTGATTCCGGTGCCACTCATCACATGACCTCCTCTCGGTCGTCTCTTGTCCCTCGTGGTCCAATTGGCTCCGTTCATTCTGTCCGCACCGGTCCTGGTCAGCTGCTTTCGGTCCAATGTGTCGGTGTTGTTTGTTTTCTGGGACCAGGTGGGACTCTGTTCCTTCCTGAAGTGTTGTTTGTATATGAGCTCGAGGTCAGTCTCCTCTCTATGACTATCGTTGACGATCAGGGCATGGTCTTCTTGTCCAGCCATGGCATTGGTACTGTCGCCCTCCCACTCCTCCGGCCGTGTTGTTCTTCGCGGTATGCATAGTAATCGCCTTTACCGTGTCCCTCTGTCCTTGTCCATGTCCCCCGCTGCCTTTTCTCTTGTTCACGTTGCACCCTTCTTGTCTCTTGTGCATGCGGACCTCTTGCACTGTCGCCTTTGTCACATTCATACTACTGCCATTCAGCGGCTCTTGTGCCTTCGCCTTGGTGTCGAATTACATTTGCGCCTCCGTGCTCCTCTACCTGCATCGACTGTGCCAGTGGCAAGATGCACCGCTCTCCTTTTACAATGACTGAGTCTGTTACCTCTTATCTCCTTGATCTCATCCATGCTAATGTCATGGGTCCTCTGCCTCATGATTTCCTTGGTGGCCTCGGTTGTTTCCTCCTTTACTCGACCGATGAATTCTCGTGCTACCACTAGACCTTTGCCCTTTGCCACAAAAGTGATGTCACTGATGTCCTTAAGCAATGGCTTCCTCAGGTTGAACGCGCATGCATTTGTACTTTGTGTGTCTTTCACAGTGACTGGGGTAGTGAGTTCTTTGGTCCCACCTCTTGTTTTCTAGAGTCTGAGGGTGTACGTGTTGAGTCCATTGCACCCTACACACCTCAACAGAACGACGTCTCCAAACACTGTAACCTTTCCCTGGCCGACAAGGTGCGCTCCCTTATCTCTTCCTCCCATCTGTCTCGTCCATTTGCCTTAGAGGCCATGTCCCAACATGCAGTGGGTGTGGAATCATGCCTCTCGCGGTCCCCTACATCACACAGTCACCCCGTTTGAACGCTGGATAGACCATCGTGCCGATCACCGTCTTGCTCGTGTGTGGAGGTCTCTCGCCTCTGTCTAGCTCCCTACTGACCATCGAGACAGTAAGCTCTCCCTCGTGGTTGTCTGGGATCCCGTCCAGTGTTGTGTCATGGAGTCCCGTGATGCGTTTTTTTTAAACACTTGTTTGAGAGTGACATTCTGCACTTCTCCACGGGTTCTCTCTCTCTCTCTCTCTCTCTCTCTCTCTCTCTCTCTCTCTCTCTGTCTCCTTGGGATAGGGGAGGTACTTCTCCTTCTTGGTCCTCTGGTCTTTCCTCGGTGCATTCGTCACCCATTTTGCCTGACACCTCTGAGCGCTCTGCCTCCTCTATGCCCTCTGCCTCCTCTGAGTCCTCTGTCTCCTCTGCGCCCTGTGCCTTTTGTGAGCCCTCTGCCTCCTCGGAGCCCTCTGCCTCCATTGAGTCCTCTGCCTCCTCAGAGCCCTCTGCCTCCTCTAAGCCCCCTGCCTCCTTCGAGCCCGCTGCATCATCTGAGCCTTCTGGTCCTCCTCCCGTGCCTCTACGCTTTGACACCCACATGTACCACCCTGTGGGGTCTACATCCTCCGTACTTGCTGTGGTGCTTGAGCACCCCTCTCACCCGCATAGCTCCTGTGTTCCTCATGTCTTGCCCTACACACGTGGTTGTCTTCTCCGGGCATTTTCGTCGCACTCTCGTCGAGTTGTCTCAGGTGATCCAGGCCTGTACGCCCTTGGCCTTGTGACCACCTCCTTACCCATTGCCTTATCCGTGGTGCACTCTAGTACCGCACTTGGCTACTCCCTCATTGAGCAAGAGTTCCGTCTAGCCCTTGGGTCGTCCGTGGCTGGGTACGCTACCGCGTGTTTTGCTACTGCTGGTCTGTCCCCTCTTCCACGTGAACCTCTCACCATGCATGCTGCCCACACGGCGTCGGAATCCCCCCTGTGGGAGCAAGCCATGAAAGTAAAGCTTGATGTTATTTCCGACCATGGTATCTATGAGCTTGTTGCTCTTCCACCAGGGCGTAAAGCGGTGGCTGCCAAATGGGTACCTCGGCGGAAGATGAATCCCGACAACACACTTGAGCAGTACAAGGAGTGACTCATAGCAAACGGTTTCTCTCAAGTCCCAGGAATCGACTTTGATGAGACATTCGCTCCAGTGGGTTGCTGCACCACTGCCAGGGCAGTGCTTAGCCTTATGGCTCAGCACGACTGGGTGCTGGAACAAACGGATGCCAACAATGGCTTTCTCCATGGTAAACTTGACAAGGAAACTTTCATGGTGCAGCCACCCGGCTTTGCAGATGGTACAAATCGAGTGCGGCACCTGTGCAATGCCCTCTATGAGCTCAAGCAGTTTCCACGGTGTTTGAACCAAGAAAGTACAACGACTCTTTCAAAAACGGGGTTACACGAGGAGCATTGTAGATCCATCACTGTTCCTTCGTGTTCCTACCAGGCCACTTGTTGCTATCATTGTCTATGTGGATGACCTCCTTATTGCCTCTCCGCCTTGACATCTGTCAAGGCGGCAACATCTCTCTTGCGGTCAGCCTACATGATGAAGGACCTTGGTCCAGCTTGTGTCTTCTTGGGTATGGAGCTAGAACATGATCACTTACGTCGTACCTTCCACGTCTATCAGGTTGCATATGTTTGCGGCCTGGGGGAGCGGTTTAAGTTACTCCTCACTGCTGTCTCCACAACTTCTACACCCATGACCCCAGCGCGGCAATCCCTGCTGATGTCCTAAGATCCATCAAAACTGGGGGAGATGGTGGATGTGACAGACTACCTCAGATTCATTGACTCCCTGATGTACCTTGCTACCACCACTTGTGCTAATGTGGCTTTTGGTGTAAACTTCCTCTCTTAATTCTCCTAGTGTTCCAGAGGGCGCCAACTTGAGGCGGCATTGCGAGTGGTGCGTTATGCACTCTCTACAGCTCAAACCGGGCTGTACTTTTGTGCGCAACCCTTGATGCTTGTCGACGGCTTCACTGACACTGACTGGGCACATGACTCTGATGTGTGCAGTAGAACGAGGTACATTTTCATGATTGGTTGGACAGAAATTTTATGGAAAAACAGAAAACAAGGGTATGTCGCTTGCAGCACAGCTGAGGCTGAGTATCTGACTCTTGGTGTAGGGAATTGTGAAGCTCTTTGGCTTTGTCGTCTGCTATAATAGTTGCGTGTCTCCATCCGTTGCATCACTCTACACTATGACAACCAAAGCACAAAAGCTATTGCAAAAAACAAAGGCATGCATCATTTAAGGAAGCACATCAACGTAGAGCACCACTTTGTTTGCGAGTGTATTGCTGCTCGTGTTGTCCACGTTGCTTGGGTGGACACACGGTCGCATACAGCTGATTTTCTCACTAAGGCTCTCAGCCGCAATGTCTTCAAATGTGTTTTCCATGCTATTGGTCTCACCTGTCCCCATGACCCAGGATGAAGTGCTTCATATCTCCCTGTCAGTGCAAGAGGCACTGACAAACCTGTATGTGCCATGCTTCATCATGTGTGGGTTTTTTTGCCTACGGGTCATGGGGGAGTGTTGGAGTCCCATTGGCCACTCATATCTCTATTCCCTCTTGTATCACTCTTCATGGCACACACATGTTACAGATTGAGTGACCATGGCCATACCTGAGGAGTCGTCTCACGAGCGTGCCCTGGCTGCTATTTCTAGCCGATGATCTACCCAGTAGTGCCCTTTAGCATAACATTGGCTCGTGTTTGACTATCTTGTCTTGATGTGGTTGATTCTAGGGCACGTACATTCTGACTGCCGTTCCCTGCATTTTGACTTGCATTGAGTGCTTTGGTGGAGCTGCGTGATTTACCCGGGTGCTGATCCTTAGGGGGCCACCGTGTCAGTCTTTGGCTGTGCATTGGTGAGAAGCCACCCTTAGTTTAAACCGAGAGGGCAGGCTTGACCCCCAGGTGGTGGTGTACGTCGGCTTGGGCATGTGCTCGATGCCGGCATGCACTCATTGGGCTTACACTCTCGCTTCCATCCATCGCTCAATTGTCTTTCTTATGACCTAACTTCAATTCAAACATCTTTCCATATGTGTGGCGTATGATGCTCTCTAGCCCTCGCCCTCACAGTATGTGTTTTCTAGCTAGGAAGCTTCCCAAAAACTACGTTTTGAATATTTGCTCTTGTATTTTTTCAATTTCATGCCACTCTCTGCCACACTCAGGGAAGGGACGAAGCCCGACGGAACAAATGGCCACCATGAACTTTCCGCGCACTAGTACCTTAGTCACAAAGTCAGCTCGCTGCATGTCCGTGCCAACCCAGATGACGGAGATCATGTGTCTCTTTACAAGATCACGCACAGAGTGATGCTCAATTGCAATGTCCTTTGTGTGTGCATAAAACACACTAGAGTTCTCTGAAATGGCACGAGCACTCTGGTTGTCACAATACAAACCGATGCAACCAACCTCTAATGAGCTACTTGTAAGACATCCCTACTTGCCTCTACGCCACGACACAGCAGTGGCACCTGTAAGGAGCCCGTTGTTGTCCGAGTGCACCCGTAAAGGCTCCACGCCCAGTCACTGTCTTTGTAGCCATCGACAACCATTGAACAGTACCATCAAAAGCAGAGTCTGAGGTACAGTGTGGAGACCACGTACCGCACCACTTGCATAGCAACATGAAGGGCTCTCGCCCAACATTGTGAAGCTTGTGCAAGGAGTTTGAAGGCGAAGGCAATTTTAGGATGTGTGGTAGTAGCCAATACATCAAAGAGCCAATCAGGTGCAAGTACAGGGTCACATCCACTGTCTCCCCCAACTCTGCTAGATCATCCACCTTTAGAGCATCCTGCCTGTTAGGTGTGATGGGAGTAGAGGCTGTGGGAAGTGTATCAAGGAGATCAACCACTCCCTCTACATCCTCTCCTTCCTTTGCATCTACACGTGTGTTTGTCACTGGTGTTCTCTCTCTCCATAGCACTAGCATTTGTTGTATTGCCGCCTTTGTCATGTGAGCTCGGACACTATGTCCAAGCTCATTTGGACTCACCCAGCCCTCCGTTTTGACACGGGTTCCTTGGAGAAGCCGTCCAAGACAGACTGTCTCTTTTTCACTCAATGTAAAATTCATCGCTACACTTATCCTGACTCCACCTCCTGGGTACTACGGCCGCTTGAGTTGGTCCACTCGGACCTTCTCAGTCCCCTTCCTATAGAGTCCCTCTCAGATCGAGAGTGATATGGCCTCACCCTCACTAATGAATTTACCCGGATGAGGTAGGTCTACAGCGTCTACCAGAAGAGAGATTCCACTCTCGCAGTTTGTCTGTGGCTGGTGATGGCTGAGCGCCAATCTCGTCGGACCCTCCACACATTCCGCTCGGATCATTGTGGTGAGTTCTTAGGTAAGATGGGCACCTTCTTTGCAGAGCATAGCACATTCCTCAGATCTCTGCCCCTACTATACCATAGAAAGATGGGATGTCTGAGCATTAGAACCGCACCATGGATGATGCAGTCCGAGTGCAATCTTCCAGAGTCCTTTGACTTTGAGGAGTTTTCCCACATAACGTGGGTCTAGAACTGACTACCGCATTGTCCTCTTTCGGACCATGTCACGTTGACAAGTTGTGGTTCGGCCATCACGTCGACCTCCGTCTTGCTCGTGTTTGGGGGTCATTAGCCTGTGCCTCGTATAACCGAGGAGTAACAGGGGTCCAACGTCTCACCTCGGGGTCTCATGTGCACCTTCCTTGGCATTTCCCCACGGTCAGAAGCCTTGCACTTTTGGGACCCCGCTCATCATTGCATTGTCAAGTCATGAGACTCTCTCTTCTTTGAGGCTCTCATCTACGGTGACTAATCCACCATTGTGTTGCTTGCCGATGACCAACCAGTGTGGCTTTTCGGCGTATGGGGAAGTCTAGACGTATGGATGGGTCCGTTTGGGCCTCCTCGCCTATGGTCTGGTCTCCGGCTAATGACGATGTGGCCATTATGGCTGCCGGTCCCATGCGAGTCTCAGTCCCCTCTAGCACACCTGATCCCTTGCCAGTCTCAGTCCCTTCTGGCACACCTGCTCCCGTATCAGTCTCTATCCCCTCCAGTACACCTGCTCCCATGGCAATCTTAGTCCCCTTTAATACACTTGCTCCTGTGCCAATGTCAGTCCCTCGTGGCACACTTGCTCGCGTGCCATTGTCATTGCCTTCTAGCACACCCACTTCCGTGCCTATGCCAGTCTGCTCTCGCACACCTTGTATCGTGCTCTGGCACACTTCATCTCGTGACTCCTCGGTCACACCTGGTCGCCAATCTAAACTTTCTTCACAGGCACGAAGGCCAGCAACTATCCATGATCATCCTGCATCCTCTCCCCTTCCCTGCAGTCCCTGTGGACCAGCCGGTTGCTACGCAACCAAGAGATGAGCACCTTAGCTTCGGACTAGTCTCGTAACCCCGGTGGTCTTCTTCAACCACTGGCCTCCGAGGCTCAGCGGATAGTCCATTCTGCACCTAGACGCTCTAGTCCCAGTGTTCAGAGTGGAGATCTTAGCACAAGAATCCTTGGTCTGAGTGTCCAAGCGGACTACGTAGATGTGCACCCGGCGTGCCCTGTCGGTCACAAGTTGGTTTTGCGAGAGTTCTCAGTTGCTTGCGATGCTGCAGCCGACCTTGTCGTGGTTAGACCGAGTCTAGAGGCGTGATCCTTAGTCACCCAGAGCTCTCCCTTTACAGTGCCTAATCCAAACAAGTTGAAGGAGGCACTCTTAGCTAAGGATGCATATTTGTGGCATGCTGCTGATGAGGATGAGGTAAGAGCTATCTATGAGCACGGTGTCTATGAGCTTGTCGACCTCCCACCTGGGCGGAAGGCTATACAGGCCAAATGGGTCTTTCGCAAAAAGGTGAAGCCTCATGGCACAGTGGATCCCTAGAAGGCTGACTTGATGACCAAGGGGTTCTCACAGGTTGAGAGTGTAGATTTCAGTAACTCCTTCACACACATTGGCTGTATGTCCACCTCTCGTGCTCTGTTCGAGGTTGTTGCTCACCACGACTAGGAGTTGCTCCAGATGGATGTAAACACATCGTTCCTCCATGACACCTTAGAGGAAGAGATCTACATAGTCCAGCCACCTGGATTCAAGGTTGGTGACAAGGTCTGGCGCTTGCACAAGGCCTTCTACAGCTTAAAATAACCAGTCAGTGCTGGAACTTGGAGATCACGAGCACACTGACATGTGCCGGTTCCGTGCGGAGTGATGCTGACCCATCCCTCTTTCTTAGACAGACAAAGGAGAGCTTCACCACCACCTTAGTCTACATGGACGACTTCCCAATTGTGTCTCCTTCTATGGAGGCTATGAAGGAGGCCAACGCAGTCCTTCAGGCTGCCTACGAGAGGAACGACCTTTGGTCCTGCAGTTGTGCTCCTCGGGGTGGAGATCATAGGTGTTTGTTAGCAGTGAACACTCTTGCAAGAGACTTCGGGATTGGCTCGGTAGTTGGCCACGATACCAGTGTGTTATTTGTTTGGTTACCTTGTAGGAAAGCTTCTCAAGCGTCACTACTATTGTAGTTGCTACCGGTACAATTGCTACTGCTGCCACTACTACCACTGTTGTTGTTATTGCTGCTGATGGTGCCACTACTACTACTACCGCGGCTGATGTTGCTGCTGCATTGGTGGCAGTGGGTGTTGCTGCTGCTGCTGCTGTGGGGCTTGTGCTGCAACTACTACTATTGCGACTGATGCTACTGCTGTGCAGGTGAGAGCGGGTATTGCGGTTCAATTGTTGACGGCACCGGCGCACAATAGTGGCTATCACTATCGTAACTGTGGTTGTTGCTGTGGTTAGGGACGATGGCAGATGTGTGACCTTGAAGATGCAAATGCAGAACTTGCTGCACATGAAAACGGTTCCTCCATTAGTAGGTGGTGGAGATACAACACACACGCCGCTCTTGTGGCTGGCGCTAAGGGTGCCAGTGTCGTGATCAAGGTGGAACCTTGTTAAGAGGTTTACAGGGTGCACACACATCTTGTGGCAATGTCCCTTTAATGGTGCTTTGAGACTATTGTGATCGAGGTGTGCATGAGAGGACCCACTGCTCAGAAACAAAGTTGGCACTTAACTTCGACTCCGGGATGAGGACGATGAACAAGAGGATCGCCGTTGATGATATGGTTAAAGCAGTTGTGGTCAATGCAGCTAACACAGTTGATGAAGTTGCTTCACAAAGTCTCAGCACAATCAGGCGCTAAGGCACTGAAATGAAGGCCGAATGCTGAATTTAGGGGTCACTATCAAAGAAATGATTGTGATCAATCAATGCACAAGTGCGGACACTACCCTACTGACTTTGATTTTCGATTTTAACCTTTTTTTGTGGTCGAGTCTCGCCAAATTTGATGCTTTAACACATTCATTAGAGCACATGAATAACTTCAAATTTTAAGATACAAATTTAACGTTCCACCGGTCATGTTTCCAAACCGGGTTGATTCCCACATTTCTATGATAAGTAGGGACACAGGTCATCAACTCGATCATCATCTGATAAAAGTGGCGGGTCTTGCTTCATAGTCCGGTAGTTCAGATCATCAATCGGTGATTTCAATCGCCGGATGACCGTGAGCGCTTGACATGCGGTCATCGCCACATGTCAAGTGGTGCACCGCGACTGCGTGTCAGGTACACGTGGTCAAAGATGACCACATGTGTCTATACCATGCAACATCCATCACGGATCTTGACATATCTGGCTTGTGGCTGCTGCACGCACAGGGTATTAATCCACCAGGCACCCGCTTTTTGCCGAAACAGAAAAACTGTACCAGCATCCTCGCCAAATATGAGGTGCAACCCCGTGTGCTTCGATGAATTCAAAGAGAACAGGAAGCATTTACCCGGTCGACGAAGTTAAGGAACCCTAAATTCACATTTGGCAAAAGTATGAATATGAAAGACAATAGGGTAGCTTCTTCCTATGGGTGAAGCTGTTGTTGTAAATGCACCGTCAATGACTGCTCTTCTCGTCGCTTGGTAGATGAGACACTGCGGCGATCAACCCAGTCTGGAGTAAAAGTGGGAAGGGGGAGAACCTCCTTCCATCAAGATAGGCATGGATATCCTTGCTTTGATACTAGTAAGTGGAAGAGGGTTGCTAGTACAACACACTTAACAAGCAAGGGAGCCACACGTATGTGTTGTGGCGTGATTCGTCCCCATCTGTTTGTACAGCTTTTGTGACCACTCGGACGTGTCCATGCTCGTGCATATCCTTGATGCAGACCCAACTGGCGCCGGAGCATCGAGGGGTGATGGCTCCACCCACTAGCAGCTGCTAGACAGCTGCCACGACGTCCCGCGTGCTTGCTAGGATACTCTGCAATTTTTTGCAGTCGCTAGAGTTTTCTCGATGGACTGTTTTCTTAGCCTGATTTGCAAGATTTGCATTGTATTTAATCAATGCCGGACCTGTGCGTGTGACCAGTCGTAGCGTCTAGCTTGAGATTTTGCATCTCTAGGTTCAAACGGTGCTGCGTTTGAATACCTAGACGCAAAGTTACGGCCAAAACAATGGTTTTAGGCCGGTTTGAGGACAAACTGACATTGTCGCGCGTGTCACCCGCCGTACGCTGCAGTAGGTATTTATGATGTGCTCTTGTCAGTTGTCATTTCTCTCTGCATTACTAGGCTATTGGAGCTTATGTGACTTTGCGCGTCTCCCTAGCCTGACCCTCGTTGTTTCTTGCACGTGCTTGCTTGTTAGTATGCCAGCTGACAGGACGGTGTCACCACGTCAACAACGGCAATGTCAGGAAGCTTCCTGGCAAGTCATCATGGTATCAAAGCAGTGAGACCTCTCTCATTGAGCTGTGTCGCAAAGACGCAGCACAAGTAGCAGCAGCCGCTGTCGCCGTATCCTAGGACCCTTCGCAGCCGTTTGCAGCAGCCATACCACCGTGCAATCCCCACCACCTCATCGGGTGAGCTGCGACAGTTCCCAGCTCCAGCAGCCACGCCGAGCAGCAGCAGCTTCACTGGGTGGCAGTAGCAGCCATGTCAGGCTGCCCATCTGTACCAAAGAAAAGGGGGGAAAGAAGGTACAATCAGATTGCAGGAGCTCGTAGCAGCCACTGCGAGCAGTGGCAGCGTGCAACGGCAGTCGTAGCTTGCAACAGCCGCGGCGTCAGTGGCCGTGAGCAGTAACAGCAGCGCAACAGCAGCGACAAAAGTAGCAGCAATAGTATAATAGGAGTGGCGACAGCCAGAGCAGCAATAGTAGCAGCAAGCTTGCATAGCATTGTTGTTGCGCAACAGTGCTACTACGCAGCAATGTTGCATAGCTGTGTAGAAGCTACGCAATACTGTGCAAAAGCTACACAGGGCTTAGTAGCCCCATAGGCAGCAGTGAGCGGAGGGTGACGTAGCCACCACCACCAGTTATGCAGAGTTTGCGTGAATTACAAAAAAAACTGCTGGAGTACAAATGGCAACGTAAAAATGCGAGTGGGTTTTTTGCTAGCGAGAAAACACTGACATCATCATTAGTAGTACTGACATCAACATTTTCGAGATCAAAATGTCAATCCATCTCAATGTTTGAAATCCTCAAGAAATGTTGTTGGTTTCCTGTTTGGAGTGTTTTGACGTTTGACCCCATACTAAGTATTGCGATTCCGCAAGTACGTGACAAGAGAAAGGGGCTAGGAGACCCCTTCTCTTCATCCTCTCTGGGAATTATGAGTCCATGGTCGCAGTCACTCGCGATGGACAAGCTTCTTCAATCGCAAGGTGAGATGCACCGGCAGCAGTAGCGCCAGTCCGACGCGTTGTAGGAGATCGCGGAGTTACTCCGGGGTCGTTCAGGGGCCTCACAACAGCAACCACATGGATCATCAGGAGCTACACCAGCTGTTGAGGAGTCTACACCTCACACAGCGCCACGGCCTCAGCACCCCTCATCACAGGTTGACACCTAGGATGAGGAGATGGATGATGACGCACACAACCACGAGATTTGTCCTTGAGGAGCGCATCTGTGAGCTACGTCTGGGGTCACAGCCTCTTACTCTACAACATTCTCGCCATCGGGATCAAGCACGTCATTTAGCTGTGTTCACTTTTGGTGGTGTTTCTCTCACTAGTGGGCTCCCTATACCCCGTCCACCATCTCCCTAGCCTTAGGTCGCACTCCCCACGGAGTGGCGACCGAAGGACTTCCATCCTGTTATGACAGCGATGACGGCTTTGATTATTGGGAGACCTTATTCTGGGTGTGGGCCAATTCAGAGGGTGTCTAGTCTTACTACCGCAGCCAGTACCAGACCCGCGACGCTCACCAGATCCGGACAGCAGCAAGAGTGATGTGTGGTCTCCTCTACGCCATGTCGTGGGACTTCTGACCCAACCTGAGTGAGAGAGGGATCGGGACTGGAGCAGGTTCGCGCCAAGACTAGGAGCTAGCCATGACACTTCTTGCTGCAGAGACCCATGCCACAAGAGCGGCCCGACAACTTGAGTTTCACTCCCTCCATCATGGTCCCACGGATTTTGCAGCTGACTAATGGAGGCTCGCAATGCGCCTTTACACGTCCCTTGGGACCGATGGTGGGACGCAGGTGTGGACCCTCAACACCATCATGATGGGGGCGCATTTGGACTACGTGAAACTCTTTACCGGCTTTGACCATGTGGTTCTCTCTAAGTTGTCAGATTCACTAAAACTGCTTCCTTGGGTCCATCACTACTTCCTTCCAGCTACATCAGTTCATGAGGTTGCCATCGCCCACCAGCAGAGTCCACTAGTTGCAACATTGACTGCGACGCCTCCTACGCCTCTGTCCAAGCTCACCTGTCCCACATCCACTGCTTCCTCCTCCTCCTATACCCCGAGCAGCCACACTCAAGGCGTTGCAGTGGCCTCACATGGGAAGAAGAGGAAGAAACAACACGTGAAGGGACACCTGTAGCAGCAACCAACGAGTAGTGATAGTGGATATTCTGTCCACTGCTACAACTATGGAGGCGCTCACCGCTACACGCAGGGTGAGCAGTTCCTCAACTGGACTTGGATCATGCGCGACCTTCAGGCAACGGAAATGCAACAGATTTCCTTGAGTGACACATGGACGGGGCGCGCCGCCACCACGACTACAATAGACACATCAGTTTCATCAGGTAGTAGCGGTGATATGGATCCTCGGGATCGCACGATCACAGAGCTCCTTTGTCTACTGGCACTTTGTACTCAGGGAGGTACGAGTGTGTTGTCATAGCCAAGTGGCCTTGAGACTGGTTGTCATACTATGTTTACCTTCCAACGTGATGCTTGTGGTGAGGCTCAGTCAGTTTGCAATGAGGATGACCCTTATTGTGCCGAAGCTTGACAAGTCATTGATCCGTGTTGTTCGTCGTTATCTTGAGCCCTCTGCTATGCGTCCAACACAGGTAGAGTGTTCTATGGCATGTTGCTCAGTGTTGACGATTGGTCGTAAGCCGAGTGGCATCTTGATCATTGACTCTGGTGCCATCCATCACACGACCCGTCTTCGTAGTGACTTCGTTGTGCTCGATCCCATTGCGTCCATTCCATCCGTTCGCACAGGGTCTGGTCAGTTGTTGCTTGTACAGGGAGTTTGGTTGTGCGGTTTGATGGTCTATCTGGCCCCTTGCACATGTGCTCTTTGTCCCTGCTCTTAAGCTCAGCCTGCTCTCTGTTCGTGCATGCATTAGGTTGGGTCTTACTGTTGAGCACTCTACTGACTCTGCATCAGTGAAGTTACTGTCTTGAGTAGCATTGCCGAGTGTCACGCCACATCGGCCACCACTACCTTGCCCCCTCTTTTGACCATGGTGCGTCAAGCACGTGCAGCCTCCAACGCACAAAAGTGGGAGGCTGCAATGCGTGATGAGCTCAACACCCTTGATGATCATCCAGTCCATAAGCTTTTTGATCTGCCACCTGGGCGCAAAGTCATCGATGCTCGTTGGGTCTTTCGACGTAAGTACAAGCCCAACAGTACACTCAACAAGTACAAGGTGTGCCTGATGGCAAAGGGGTTCTCCCAGGTCCCATGTGTCCATTTTGAAGAGATGTTTGCACCAGTTGGGCGATACACTATTGCTAGAGTACTGTTTACTCTTGTGGCTCACCACGACTGGGAGCTAGAGCAGATGGATGTGAACAATGTGTTCCTCCACGGACAGTTGGATGAGGAGATCTACATGGTCCAACCACCTGGCTTCTCTAATGGCACTGACCGAGTCTGGCGGTTACGGAAGGCCCTCTATGACACGAAGTAGTCGCCTCGGTGCTAGAACCAAGAAACAACATCCACTTTCGAGGAAAAGCGATACCAACCTAGTACGGTGGATCCTTCTCTCTTGGTCACTCCACCCTGTGTCTCCTTTGTGGCTGTTCTCATCTACGTGGATGACCTGCTAATAGCATCGCCGAGCCATGCTCCTGTCAAGTTGGTGAAGATGCTCTTACAGTCCACGTACAAGATGAAAGACTTAGGGCCAGCCTTCGTCTTCTTGGACATGGAGCTTGAACACGACCGTTCTCATCTCACGCTTCATGTTCACCAGGATGCGTATGTCCGCAGCCTGGGGGAGCACTTTGCCTCCTTGCTTGAGTCCACAACCACAATGTCTACGCCCATGACCCCAGCCGGGCCGAGGCTATTGAAGACATTGGATGTGTCTACGATGGGGGAGGCAGTCAACGTGACAGACGACCTTCGCGTCATTGGGTCACTAATGCATCTAGCGTCGACAACTAGGGCAGATATTGCCTTCTCTATGAACTTCCTTGTCGAGTTCTCACAGACTACTCAAGCACAACACACGGAGGTTGTACTGCGTGTTTTCAGGTATGCACTTTCCATTGCTTGCACCGGTTTGTGCTATCGAGCACAGCCGTCAGTTGTCATGGATGGATACACAGACAGTGACTAGACACATGACACCAACGCTCATAGGCGTACAGGCTACATATTCCTCGTTTGAGGGACCGCTGTGTCGTGGAAGAGAGGTAAGAAGGATTGCGTGGCACGCAGCTCCAGTGAGGCTGAGTTTGTTGCAGTGGGTGTAGGCACTTGTGTGAGTATGTGGCTATGTTGCTTGCTTCAGGAACTTCTCATCCTCATCTGCTACATCACATTGCACTTTGACAACCAGAGAACCAAGGCCATTGCTGAGCACGATGTCATGCATCACAAACACACACACAAAACACATCAATATTGAGCATTATTTTGTGCTTGAGTGCATTGCTACAGGTGATGTCCAGATCGCCTGGATCGACACACGATAGTAGAGAGTTGACTTTCTCACAAAGGCACTCAACAGTAATGTCTTCAATGCATGTGTGCACGCTGTTGGGCGGTTGTGTCTACGTGGTGATCATGGGTGAATGGTTACCCCCTATGTCTGTACAGTCCCATGTCACGTCTTGTGACACTCATGTTTTCCTGTACCGTAATGATCCTTGCATTCGACAATTTTTTAAAACGGGATTAAGTGACTATTATGTTTGACTATGATTTCCAGCCTTCTAGTTTTGCACCTGTTTCATCCAAAGCCCCCGGGTTTTCTTACTGTCTGGATTTGGTCAAAATTCCCGATCAGGTCCTTGGTCAGCCCCTAGACCTTTGGAATTCAAATCTCCAAACTTCGAAAGCAAAGCTGCATCTGCAGCTTGCTCCACATGCACTCTCGCATATCGATTCGTATTTCGTCGACAGCCACATCGACGTGAGCTGGAAAACCTAGTGTAGCAGGTTGGGGCAGCAGCGTTGTTGATACAACGTGCAGGAACCCACGCTCGTTGCTTAGGCTGCCCCCTTAGTATACTGCACCAAAGTCAAAGTCTGAGAGCTCTGGTGTTGTTACTTGGAAATGCGCATGCCAGAAATAGCGCCAGCCAACAACTGAAAACTAGAACTGATTGATTAGCAACTGAGAATGAGAAAAAACGGGAGACCCATCCAAGTTCCAGCTCCCTCTAAACCCTGTAGAGCTTGTCACTCAGTTTCTAAGCAAATCAGGAAATGACCTACTTTACTGCAGGCAGGGTTTCCTCGGTGAGCCCTGCCAGACAACCGACAGCCCAAAACCCGGACGTCGTCCGTTTTGCCTAGAAATTGGACCATACCATAATGCGCATGCTGTAAATGCAGTTGTGTGGTCCGAATCACCTAGAAAAAAAACAAGAATGAGTTATGACCACCTAGACCCAGGCAACGCCTAAACTAGTCCCCGGTGACAACAATGCCAGACTAACATGAGACTTAGTCCCTAAGCATAGCATGATGTTGCAGTTGCAATGGTGCAGTCAGATCCATCATTGAATGCATGCAGGCAGGATCTATAGTGACAGTGAGCACCGGCAGCAAGAGGCATGCCGATGGAGCTGAGCACGTTGCAAGAGGGAGGAGGCTACAGCAAGCTGCGTGTAGGCCTCAGCGTGCATCGGCTCCACCAGAAAACACTCTAGCAGTGTCGAGTCTCGTCGTCATTCATCTGTTCACCGATGTACACAAGCCGGGATGATACAACAGAGTTCAATAAGAGATGCGCAAAAAACCAACTCCCCCATGACTCACACGCGCGCTGCACATGGACGAGCAGTGAAAAATTCAACCAAACAGACTCCCCCAGGACAGGCAGAGACATAGGCATGGAAAAAGAGTGTAACTCAAGGACGCACGCCGATTGAACTCACAGCCTTCTTAAACGATTCGCGCTTCACTGCCATGGTCAAGAAGCCAGCCAGCAGCCGTGCTATCTCAACCTAAACAATGCTGGCACTGTCATCATGCAACAACAAATGCACATAGTGATACTCAACATTGATGTGCTTTGTGCGTGTGTGATGAAAGCCGTCATTGTCGGCGATGGCCATGGCTCTCTCATTGTCACAATGCAACGTGATGGATGCGACAGACTGATGGAACTCGGACAACTGATGACGCAACCACATGCTCTCACATGCGCCTTAGCCAAGGGCCACATACTCAGCCTCAACAGTGCTGCGTGCAATGCACCCTTGCTTGCCACTGTGTGAAGACAAAGCCATGTCGCCAATCAGAAAGATGTAGCCTATGCTGCTCTTACCTTCCGGACTGCCAGCCCAGTCACTGTCCATGTAGCCCACTGCTACAAGAGACGGTTTTTGGCTGAACATGAGACCTCACCATGGAGTCGAGACAACAAAGCGCAGTACTCGGATCGCGGCCTCAAAGTGGAGGTGACACTGCTCCTTGGAGAACTGAGCCAGGAGGTTGACGGTGAACGCGATGGCTGGGCGCGTCATTGTGGCCAGGAACATCAGTGACCCGATGACTCGCAGATACATGGTCACGTCAAGTGGCTCCCCCATAATGGCTGGGTCAGGGAACTTGAGCTTCACGTGGCCATCAGGTGACATGGGTGAGGACGCACTAACCACGATGGGCAGGTCCTCTGCGACGCAAGCGGACAAAGTCTCTACATAGGTTGGTGGCCGTGCAGGATGCCGTGGGAGCCATCATGCTCGAGCTCCATGCCTAGGAAGACTTGGGCAGACCCCAGATCCTTCATCTGGTATGTGGTGTGCAGTAGGTCCTTGACACGTTGAATGGCACATGTGTCCTACGACGCCATGAGGAGGTCGTTGACGTAGACCAGGACAGCAAAGGTCTGGCTTCACGGGTTGATGAACAGTACGGGGTTGAATGTGTTACAAAGGAGGCCGCCGCGGAGAGGCGTGCAACTAATCTCCTATTCAAGCACCAAGGCAAGTATTTCAGGCCATAGAGGGCCTTCGCAGCTGCCAGACCTTCGCAATTCCATCGTCGAATTCAAGGCTACACCATATATTCCTCCATGGCCCTCCAGCGGGCCATGGAGGAAAACGTTGCTTACGTCCATCTGATGCAACTCCCACCCGTGCTAGGAAACCACGCTAAAGAGCGCCCGGCTAGAAGAGAACCAGCCAACTGGGGCAAAGATCTCGTCTGATTAACCCAAGGGACCTGAGCAAACCCCTTGGCTGAGGCGGGTCTTGTACTTGTCCAATGATCCATCCGGCTTCCATTTCTGCCGAAAGACCCATTTGGCACCGATGGCCTTTCGGCTTAGAGGGAGATCGACGAGCTCATACACGTGGTGCTGCCGGATAGAAGAGAGCTCGTCGGCACGTGCACCATCCTAGTGTATGACCTCGGTGGAGGCTCAAGCCTTGCGCAAGGTGGTTGGGTCCTCTGGGCGTTCCATGGAGCAGACAACAAGGGCATGCGCGTCTCGAGCCCCAGGTGCAATGCGTGTGAGTGCAGCCG
Source organism: Penium margaritaceum (assembly GCA_023375785.1). Taxonomy (NCBI): domain Eukaryota; kingdom Viridiplantae; phylum Streptophyta; class Zygnematophyceae; order Desmidiales; family Peniaceae; genus Penium; species Penium margaritaceum. The sequence continues at coordinate 35,138 of SZWC01016949.1, forward strand.
TGACGGCATGCCGGTACTCCTGATGGAGCATGGCATAGCCCAGTCAGAACACGGGTGGAGGTCTACAATGATGGCCATAGTGGTTACGCCGAAGGCCTTGGTGCCAGGGTCCCCTCTAACGAACGTAGGAGTGGACGAGACACGTGGGGCGACGGGGGGCCGAGGCGCAACAAAGCACAGTGCGGCGGTTTGTGTGCTCATTGACGGCCTAGGTCAGAGGCTGCCACTTGGGCCATGCATGTAGCATGGTAGGGTAGGAGACAGCACAGAGGGGGCAGCCGGAGGTGAGTCCGAAGGGCTGGCGGAGGCGAACGGGGCTACGGGCATGGAGGGTCCAGCGGATGCAACTAGAACTACAGGCCCTCATTGACCGGCGGACGCAGGTGATGTGCCGCCCAAAAGCGGCAGGACAAAGGACGGACTCAGCACTCCCCCACGCGAAGGAAGGGACATCAGTGAGGTGGAGCAAACGAGGTCGCGAGGAAATAGTTCCTTAAAGTAGAGGGCATTGCGAGACTCGAGGATGCACTGTCAGGAGGGATCCAAGAAGCACCTGGCTTTGGATGGACGGCAGACACCGAGGAAGGTGCAGGGACGCCCTATTGGGGCGAGTTTCCCACCTTGCTCTGGGGTGGGCAGCCAAACAATGGCCACGCAGCCCCAGAAGCGAGCTAGGTGGAGGTCAGCCCACTGACCGCACAAGTGCTGGTACGGCGAGGACGGGCAAGGAAGGGGTCCGTGGGGAATGCGGTTCCATACCCACGTCATGTAGGCCATGGCTTTGAAGTAGAAGCCATTGGAATGGCGAGACTGGACACGCATGGTGCAGACGGCATTGGCCATGTACTCGCCACCGTGATCCAAGCGAAAGCCGCAAAGAGACCAACCACACTCACTCTCCGCACGGAAAAGCCACTCCTAAATGGCAGGAGCACCATCGCTCTTTTGCCGTAGGCAGAAGACCCAGCGATAGCGAGAGTAGTCATCAGTATGGGTGAGGACATAGCATCCATGCTCCCCGACGGACTCCATAGGAAGAGCATTGATGACATCGGAGTGGATTATGTCCAGAGGGGCGGGTGCATGGGAGAAATATTGAGGGTACGTGGACCGGTGCATCTTGCCCTGAGTGTAATCAATGCACTATGTGGGGCACGGCCACGGAAAGGAGGCCACGTCAAGGCCCTTTGCCGGCAGGGTGCACAGCATGCTATCTTCGACAACAGAGTGGACGTGGCAAAGGTGGCGGTGCAGGAGACGTGTGTGCGGCAAACAGAGCGTGCTGGTGAAAAACACATGGCCTGTGGCGGCCGACGGGGAGGGGATGGATGAAAGGGAGGACAGACGAGGCACGTGCCATAGGTTTCCATGGGCAATAGCGTACAGAATGACAAGATCAGACAGACATAATGACATAGTGACAACGTCACACAAATGCAAAACGCCCATGCTCATGTGGTCAAAGGAAGTGATGGATAGGAGGCTGAGCTCAAGACATGGGACGAAGAGGACATCGGTCACAAAGACATCACCGGCGGGACTAAAGAAACGAACGACGCCGACGCCATGAAAAGGTAACACGAGTCCGGAGCCCGTCTGGACACCGAACACATCACCAATAGGACCAAGCATACTAAAGGCCTCGCGAGAGGTCGTCATGTGATGCTTGGCCCAAGAGTCGATGATCCAATTCTGGACAGGGTCCTGGGCTGGAGTCGCCAGGTAGCTAATAATCACATGGCCACAAGCAAGAGACACGGACGCGGTGGACGAAGGTGCAAACCGAGACTACCAATCATCAAGCCATCTGATGTTGTCACTGAGAGGGGTAGGAAAAGAGTGCAGGGGAGATGACGATGCGGATGAGGAAGTAAGACACGACCGCAGCTTAGTCTCAGTCATACAAGGCAAGGCAGGCGAGCAAGGGGTGACGCAACTAGCACTTCCCTAGAGGGGAGGGTGAGGCAGGCCGAGCTGGAGCGCGATGAACTGCTACAACTGATGCTAGAGAATAGACCGAGTATGGTGTAACAGTGCCGGAGCTCAGAAGGGAGGAGGACTACACTGATGATGGAAAGGGATGCGCCGATGGTTGTGGATGGTGCTGCTGGAAAGCTGGTGATGGCAGGACCAGTGCGGGTGATAGAGTGGAGCTGTTGGACGGGGTGGAGGCATCAGGGTCGACGAAAGCCACTGCTGCAGAGGCAAGACAGCGCTCATGGTGGTAATGCATGGTGGCAATGACGCGCGCCTCATCCGCCGGGAGCAGGCACGTGCACCATCCGTGTCCTGGCTGGCCACAGCTGTGGCAGACCAAGCTACAACCACTGGACCTAGTCGGCTGCTGCTGCTCACCCTTGTCCTTCTTGCCTTTACGCTTCTTCTTCCCTGAAGAAAAGGAGCTGGCGGATGTAGCTGCTCCGGGGGAGGCGACGGCCATGGAAGTGTTAGCAGGGGAGGCGAGAGCGTGTATGCACTGTATGCATGAATTTAGACGAGCTTCCTCATTCCTAAGAAAGAGCTCGTATGCCCAGGACATGAGGGTGCCCTGGGCCGCCATCACCAAGAGGAAGTCTTGGGTATAATGGACAAAGATGTCGGTGAACACATCGGTGGCACCGACTTGATGGTAGGGAGCGCGATTAGAGGGGGTGGAGCAGAGTCGCCCAGGCAATGGAGGATGTCCTGCGCCCGCTACCATTAGCAGGTGACCATGTCGATCTCCCCCAAGCGCAAGGAGTTGAACTCTTGAAGAAAATGACTAGTCTCAGCCTTGCAAGATAGGCGATGGGGACGTGTGAGGATGTGCCACGCGGCTGTAGGGTCTAGAGTCCCGCGAGTGGTGATGTCATTGGGGAAGGGCTCGATGGCAAAGCGTGGCACCGGAGGGGCAACCGGGACGAGGGTGCGTACGGCACGACCAGCATCATGCAGCTGGTCGACTTGGAAGGAGTCGTATAGGAGAGTATAGTACGGCCACATGCCCTCTCCCTGTGCCTAGATACGGAAGCACAGCTACTAGCTCTGAAACTGCTCGCCGACCTCAAGCGGCGGAAGCAGGGTCTCAAAGTCCTTTAGCTTGAGGCCAGCAACAAGAATGGAGCCAAGGACTCAAGTCACCGTCTGTCGCTGGCGTTGGGTTTGCTGATGCGCTACGTAATGCGTGGAGGCAGCCACAACAAGGCTTGTATGTCCAGGAGGAAGGAAGGAAGGCAAGGCACTGGCACGGGTCTGTGGTATCAGCGGCTACAGTGCTGCAAGTTGCTCGGTCAGTGGCACAAGCTGTTGGCGAATGGCATCCATGGGGTCGGACGAGCCTGTTGCGGTTACTACTACTACTGCTACAACTGCTTTTGTTCCTGTTGCTGCTACTATGGCTGCTAGTGGTACTACTATTACTGTTTTTGCTGTTGATGTTGCGGCTGCTGCTACTGGGGTTGCTGCTGTTGCTACTGTTGTTGCTGCTACTACTGCTAGTGGTGGTGGTGGTGCTACTGCTGGTGGTGGTGGTGGTGGTGTTATTGCTGGTGCTGCTACTTTTTCTAGTACTGAAACTGCAGGTGATGGAGCGGCTGCAACTGTTTTTGCGGTCGTTGTTACAGCTGTTGCAACTGTTGTAAGAAAGGGGGGCTAGGGATTCCTCCAACAAAGGAGGACCCCTCCCCACATGGGCTATTAGCTATGGTCCCCCCTTTGGTTCTTGCCTGTTTGTTCTTCTCCCTGTACTTTTTAGAAGGTGCTGATGTTAATAGTGATGTCTGTGCTAACGTCAGCTACTGCTGGCTGACATCGTTGTGGCCAGTGTTGTTGTAGCTACTATTGGTGCTGTTGTAACTGATGCTACTAACGTAAGCAGTGACGTCAGCAGTGATGTCACCGTAGTGCCACTAGGCACAACGTTGCTGCTGCACACTACTACTGTTTTTGTTGCTACGATGTGCCACAACACACTGCTACCACTGTTGTTATGGCTACAACTACATTGTTGCATGCTGCACCTGCTACATCTATTATTACTGTTGTAGCAGTTGTTGGTAGTGTTGCGCAATATTGCTACGCGCTGCTACTACTATGGGAGCTGGTGTTGCTGTGCGCTACAACTGTTGCGGCTATGGTTCTAACGATTGTGGCTGTCGTTGTCGCAGCAGTGCTGTTGCGTGCTGCTTTTGCTGCGGTACAAGCTGCTACTGTAGTAGTAGCATCGAGGGTGGAGGTGCTGCCCACGAACCTCGGCGGTGGTGCCTGCGGGGGTTCTGCAATTTTCTTTTTGTTTTGTTTTTCTCCTTCTTCATTTCCTCTCTTGCTGCTCGCTACACCTGCGGCTGGTGCTGTACCTGCGATCTGCTGTCGTATTCGTAGCCATTGCTCTTGCTTCTGCTGTTGCCGGTAGTTGCTGCTGCTCCTACTACTACTGCTACTAGATGCTATTGATGCTACCAGCTACTACTGCTGCTCCTGCTGCCCACTGCTAGCTGTTGTTGTGTACTGCTGGCTACAGCTACTTGTTGTTGCTCGCTGCTCGCTGTTACGCACTACTTGCTTCTATTGTTGGCTACGACTGCGAGCTGCTACTACTACGAGCTGCTACTTTTACGAGTTGCTACTACTATAACTCACTGCTTCTAGTACAAGCTGCTACTGCTGCATGATGTTGCTGTGAGCTGCTGTTACTGCTCGCTGTTGTAGCTCGCAGCGACCGCTGCTCGCTACTGCTGCTAGCCGCTTCTACTTGCTGCTGCTAGCTGCTACTGCTTGCTGCTACTACTATTGTTGTTGCTACTGCTACTACTGCTTCTAACAAAGCTGAGAGAGGAGAGAGGGAAAAGGTATAAGGGACTTCCCTTGTTGGCATCACCGTCGCCAAGTGTGTCAATACTGTCACGACGTCGTCCATCACGTCGCCGAACATGAGGTCCGCTAACGCTACCACCATCGCGGGGTCAATGATGCGAGAAACATTTTGGCAGAAATTCCCATACGTTGGGAGCATTTCGACGATGCCACCTGCCGAGGCTAACTCTGCCAGGAAAAATCTGGCAGACTTTCTCCTGCACGGGTGCGTATGGGAGACCGCCGGCATTGACTGCAACAAGTGCGCCTTGCTTCTGCTCAATTCTGCTGCTTTTGCTGTGCTCTGGCTCTGATACCAAGCTGGAAAACCTAGTGCAGCAGGTTTGGGCAGCAGTGTTGTTGATGCAGCGTGCGAAAACCCACGCTCGTTGCTTAGGCTTCCCCCTCAGTATGTTGCATCAAAGTCTAAGTCTGAGAGCTCTGGTGTTGTCACGCAGACATGCGTGCGCCAGATTTAGAGCCAGACAACAGCTAGAAACTGGAACTCATTGATCAAGAACTCAGAATGAGAGACCTCTCCAAGTTCTGGCACCCCCCAGCTCTATAGAGCTTGTTCCTCAGTTTCTAAGCCAATCAGAAAAATGACCTATTGCATGGCAGTCAGGGTTTTCTCGATGAGCCCTGCCAGACTGCCGACAGCCCAAAACCCAGGCGTCGTCCGTTTTGCCTCAAAACTGGACCAAACCATAATGCGCACGATGCAAACGCAGTCGTGTCATCAGAATCACCTAGAAAATTAATTGCAAGGAGTCATGGCCGCCTAGACCCAGGGAGCGCCCACTAGTCCCCGGTGATAATAGTGCCAGATTAACATGAGACTTGGACCCTAAGCAGAGCATGATGTTGGAGACGCAATGGTGTAGTCAGATCTAGCACTGGACGCATGCAGACAGAATCTGCAGTGGCAGTGACCGCCAGTGCCACGACTGCCAAGGAGGCCTGCCGATGGAGCTGAGCACGTCGTCGGAGGGAGGAGGCTCTAGCAAGCTGCGTGTAGGCCTCAACGTGCCTCGGCTCCACCGGACGACACTCCAACAGCGTTGGGTTGTGTGGACCTTGACCTGACACGCCGTCATTGATGATGCATTGTGGGGGTCCATGCTCTGCTATGAGCATACTACAGCAGCCAACGTGTGGCTCATGCTACGTGCCTGCATAGCTGCATGTGGATGGTAGCACTGTGTTTTTCAAGACCCAGACACTTGTGGGTTGTACCATTTTCACGACAAAGTGGTGTCTCCGACTATGACTCCTCACATTGCCCTTACATCACCTGGAGTGTACCAAGCCTCGTGTAACTGCCAAGGGTCCCAACTCATAGTCTCTCCTCACTCCTCTCTACCATGATGCACCTGTGTACGCCAGAGGAAAGGGAGCAGCACGCAAGCATGGATGAAGTGGTGGAGCTGGCCTCCAAGGCGGGACAGAGCACCCTACAGCATACGGGTGTACCTCCACAAGTGCAGGAGGGCTGGAACGACAAACCAGGCAACTAACCATGGACGAAGATGACGACAGAGCAGCTCAAGTGGGTAGATGAGGGTGCATGATGACAGCAGGATTAGAAGAAGGAGCAATGATGGAGTTGTCAGGAACGAGGATAGCAGGAACTGAAGGCATGCTCACTTCTCCAATGGTAGTGTCTCTATCTGACATCACACTTGGGGCTGGTACAAGATCCTCCCCTGTGATGAGTATGGGAGGTCCTGATGGTGGACAACTCATGTCGGTAGGAGTGGTGCCCCCCTGCTCCGACAATTGCTCCAGTACTGCCATGACCTCCCACTGCAGCATCTCTACACTCCTATAAATCAATCTTCCTCAGAAATGTGGAGGTGGCCCATGTCTGCCTCGCATAGGATAAACTCTGTGTCACTAGATGCTGCACACGCAGACTGTAGAACTCGCAAGTAGAGCTCCATCTGCATCTCTGCTGCTAAAGATGATGGAGTTGGTGTTGCTTTATAATCCTGCTCAGATGCTGAAAAATCGGGCGCAGCTGAAGGTGTGGCATCCCGATCGCAGCTCGTGTTAGTCAAACAAGGAGGGATGAGTGGTCGCGTGCCAAGAGAGAAGGAGAAGGAGTCATTAGATTCCGTGGAGAATGTACCACTCTTAGCGTCGATGTGATCAGTAGGGTCACCAACAAATGAGCATGTAGGGGCAGAACTCAGCTCATACTGACAATGTGACTCCATCCGCGTGGTCGGATCTGATACATTGTCCTCAACTGCCCGCATGGTGGAAAGAGTTGTGCAAGACTCCGGCCCGTCAAGGAGACCAGCAAACACAGTTGGTGTTCACGCACTGCCTCGCCAAGAAGACTGGTTGCTGTGACCCGCTCGATGATGGATTGAGGCCCATTATCTGAATCTATCATGTGTGTCATTGCTCCGCCATGTGTGCTCAGGCATGCAGGCTCTGGGAAGATTGGCAATTCTTGACGCTGAAGTTCATCCACATGTAGCGCAAAAATCAAAGTCGATCCTCCTGTGTTTGCTACAGTACATGCCCCGCTGCCACCATATCATCTGCATCTTCGTCAGCTGACACTAGGGCACTCCCGTACAGCGAGGGTGCGGATCCTGTCGCTGCGGTCAAAGGAGCCAATGCGCAATGACCACACACCCCCTCGACATGTACAGCAACGGAAGCCAAGGAGCTGGATGATGTGTCAAGACTGGCTCGAGAACGGCGTGCAGAGCGCTGACACCGACGTTGCGTGCACATATGACTACAGAAACTACATGAAGATATGTCATCTCGAGGTGGCGTTGTGGTAACAAGAGAGTGTAGGATCGAGAGGATGGTGGCAGCCTGGGACTAGTTGCAAGGTGGAGCTAAAGGGACAATATCATATGACAAAGGAGGAGAGGATGAAGGAGATGTGATCAAAGAGGCCATGGACAAACTAGAACCAGAAGCACGCTCGGTGACGGTGAGGTCACAAAGCTGCTGCACCATCCATCTAAGGCCGTGGATCTCGATGAATATGGTCACTAGAGGTCCAACTATGGGATCTACCAATGCTGGCAGATCTGCATGCTGTGGAAGACACATGCTCGGAACAAAAACAGAACGGAAAAGCGGCTGAAAAACCAGCGGCCGCGGAACTCGAAGCCATAGTGGCGGATGAAGGAGTAGCAGCGGAGGAAGTAGCAGCAGCAAAGGAAAAGGAGGTGCAACGAGTTGCTGCAGAGGCAACAAAGAAGGCAAGGGAGAAGNTGATCAAAGAGGACATGGACAAACTAGAACCAGAAGCACGCTCGGTGACGGTAAGGTCACAAAGCTGCTGCACCATCCATCTAAGGCCGTGGATCTCGATGAATATGGTCACTAGAGGTCCAACTATGGGATCTACCAATGCTGGCAGATCTGCATGCTGTGGAAGACACATGCTCGGAACAAAAACAGAACGGAAAAGCGGCTGAAAAACCAGCGGCCGCGGAACTCGAAGCCATAGTGGCGGATGAAGGAGTAGCAGCGGAGGAAGTAGCAGCAGCAAAGGAAAAGGAGGTGCAACGAGTTGCTGCAGAGGCAACAAAGAAGGCAAGGGAGAAGACGGAGGCTGAAGGTGCAGCAGCAGAAGCAATGACACTCGCAATTGAGCAAGCTGCAGAGAAGTGGACAGCTGAGGAACACACAACAGCTCGGGAGGAAAGCAGAAGGCGGGCGAAGGACATACGAGCACAGGCAAGAATGGTTGCAGCCAGGAAAGAGGCACGGAAGGACACAGTACGACCGGCCCTATCAGCGGCCGCGATTGACCGACAGGCCAATCTCCAGGGCGCGGCCAAGGAGGCCACGGCATCAGCGGTTGCCAGCAGGCAGGCCGCCCCATCCCACGTGGCCTCCGTCAGTCGTGTGGCCACTCCGCGCAAGGAATTAGTTGCGGGAGGACAGGCCCCGTCCACAGAGACCACGCCAACATCCCGCCAGCGGGGCCAGGAAAAGCGAGCCGGCGAGGACAGTACCGCTTGTGAACCTCCTGCCAAGCAAAGTAAGCAGCACCGTCCATCACAGGACACTCTTTTGAGTGTCGATCCGGCGCAGCTTGCACAGGCCCAGCGGGATGCTGCCCAGGCAATGGAGCTGCTCCTGGCGGTATTCCGCAATGTCCCGATGCCCACGGACTTGATCCCGACCCAACTGAGGCCCATCCTCGGGGGTGCCGGCACCACGACTCCGCATGGAAAGGGGGCCGGGGAGAGCACCACGGCTGCAATAACCAAAAAGGGTACAGGAGGGGTGGTGGTCTCAAAACTCAGTGAGTCATCCCAAGAACACGATGAGGAACAGCCCATCGCGAAGGGACAAGGCCTGCTGCGACTCTGTGAGGCTCCAACAGGACGAAGACCTGAGACGGAGACAGCTGATGCCCGCGGTACACGGAGTCGGTGACACGGAGCAGCACATGAGGTGAGGCTGAGGGACCAATGGAACGAAGGGGAGCTGCACGCGGTAGGGATCCTACGCCTTTTCCCATCTCCGGATAGCTGAAATAGGGAACCCCCCGCTTATGATGAGGAAAACCAGCAGCGTCTGTAGGCAATGAAGGCAGAGCAGGATGCAAGGCGGGCCAAGGGACTGTCGGCGATGCAACCAGAGAGAGAGAAAACTGGGAGAAGCTGTCGCGGAAAACGTGGGGAAGGCGAAAGGGCGGATGGAAACGCAGGAGTGGCAAATTTGGCAGACAGCCCACATCCTCCTCCGCGCCACCACCAAGGAGCAGCAGAAGGAGGAGGCACAAAAGGTGTACGCGGCCTTGGGGACGAGGTTTGGGGTGGAGTTTGACAGGCGAAAGAAGGATGACCTAGCTTGCCTTTGTGAACAGTATGCATGGGAGGGCGGTCGTCTCTGGCGGATCACTCCGCAGGTCTTGTGGGTGCCTCCACCCACCTTGCACAGGGCAGTGGTTGAGGCCTACCACCGCCACCACCACTCCGGCGTACAAACACTCAAGGAGTGCCTGTCTCCCATCTTGCATGTGCCAAACCTCCTAGCCCTTGTCAAGGAAGTGGTGCAACATTGCGCCCCGTGTGAACGGTACCGAAAAATCACGCCGCGGGACATGCCGCTCTTCCTACCCTCCCCCATTGGCGAACCCCTCGAGCGGATCGTCATCGACTTCCATGGACCCCGGCTCCGCCGTGCTCAAGGATACAGGTACTGGATTGCTGTGGTGGACCATTTCACGAATTACATCTGGGTCCGCTCGGTGTCCAGCAAGTCGTCTGCATAGGCTGCGCGCTTCATACGAGAGGAAATATTCTACAAATTCGGAGGGTGCCGTGTGGTCCACAGCTACAACGGCACTGAGTTTGCAGGGGCATTCCACGAAGAGCTCACGGAGTGGGGCACGCAGCATGTCCATTCCGGGCGGTACCGCCCGGAGTCTCAGGGTCAAGTGGAATGGCTGCACGACATTCTGGAGCGGGCGGTGGCAACGGTGGAGAGCAACAACTGGGGAGAAGACCTGAAAAAGACAGCAGACTTTATCAACACAACACCCAGTCGCGCAACTTTGTTCTCCCCACACGCCCTCCTCTTTGGACAACCTCTGCACGCAGCACTTGGCATGCCGCAGAAGCCGCTGCGGTTGCCACTTGACCCAGAGGAAACACTAGATGGGCGCTCCGAAGAGGAGCGGGAGGATGCCAAAGACAAGGAAGTGCAGGAATGGTTCTGGGAGCACTGCAAGAGGACGGACACGATGCATGCGGAAGCAAGGTTGCGGGGATCTGTCTCTGCCCGGCACAGATGTGACGCTACTAACTGACGGCTCAACCACGGGTCCATCAAGGAGGGGAACCTAGTTAACCTCCGCCCTTTCCCAGGCGCGAGACGCGAGGCAGCGGAACCACGGGAGGTGTACCGCGTGGCTAGTGTGGATGCTGGACACGTCTGGCTGGAGGGGCCGGATGAGTTCAACGACCACAGCTACCCTGTTATCGAATTTGTGCTCTTGCCACCTACCTGGCAGACGCACATGGGCAACATAGGAGGAGCGCTTCCCCTTCGCTCTGGAGCGTCATACTTTGGCACTAGAGCTTCACACTTTGGCACTAGAGGGTCCCACTTTGGCACTAGAGCATCCCACTTTGGCATTAGAGCGTCACACGTTGGCACTAGAGCATCACAATTTGGCACTAGAGCGTCACACTTCGGCACTGGAGCGTCACACTTTGGCACTAGAGTGTCACAATTTGGCACTAGAGGGTCACACTTTGGCACTAGAGCGTCATACTTTGACACTAGATTATCATGATTTGGCGCTAGAGCATCACACTTTGGGACTAGAGTGTCACACTTTGGCACTAGAGTGTCACACTTTGGCACTGGAGCTTCACACTTTGGCACTAGAGGGTCCCACTTTGGCACTAGAGCGTCCCACTTTGGCACTGGAGCTTCACACTTTGTCACTAGAGTGTCACACTTTTGCACTAGATCGTCACACTTTGGCACTATATCGTCACATGTTGACACTAGATGGTCATGATCTGGCACTGCAGTGTCACACTTTGGCACTAAAGCTTCACACATTGGCCCTAGAGCCTCACACTTTGGTACTAGAGCATCACACTTTAGCACTAGAGCTTGACACTTTGGCATTAGAGCGTCACAGTTTGGCACTAGAGTGTCACACTTTGGCACTAAAGCTTCACACATTGGCCCTAGAGCCTCACACTTTGGTACTAGAGCATCACACTTTGGCACTAGAGCTTGACACTTTGGCATTAGAGCGTCACAGTTTGGCACTAGAGCGTCACACTTTGGCACTAGAGCGTCATACGTTGGCACTGGAGCGTCACAGTTTGGCACTAGAGCGTCACAGTTTGGCACTAGAGTGTCACACTTTGGCACTAGAGCGTCACACTTTGGCACTAGAGCGTCATACGTTGGCACTGGAGCGTCACACTTTGGCACTAGAGCTTCACACTTTAGCACTAGAGCTTCACACTTTGGCACTAGAGCTTCACACTTTAGCACTAGAGCTTCACACTTTGGCGCTAGAGCATCACACGTTTGCACAAGAGCGTCACACTTTGGCACTAGACCGTTACACTTTGGCACTAGAGCGTCACACGAAGCACTAGAGTGTCACACTTTGGCACTATAACTTCACACGTTGGCACTAGAGCGTCAGACTTTGGCACTGCAGCATCACAATTTGGCACTATGGCGTCACACTTTGGCACTAGAGGGTCACACTTTGGCACTAGAGCTTCACACTTTGGCACTAGAGCTCCACACTTGGGCACTAGAGAGTCACACTTTGGCACTAGAGGGTCACACTTTGGCACTAGAGCTTCACACTTTGGCACTAGAGCTCCACACTTGGGCACTAGAGAGTCACACTTTGGCACTAGAGCGTCACACTTTTGCACTAGAGAATCACACGCTAGCACTAAATAGTCACTCTTTGGCACATGAGCTTCGCACTTTGGCACTAGAGCGTCACACCTTGGCACCAGAGCGTCACACTTTCACACTAGAGGGTCACACGCTGGCACTAGAGCGTCATGCTTTGGCACTAGAGCGTCACACTTTGGCACTATAGCTTCACACTTTGGCACTAGAGCGTCACACTTTGGCACTAGACAGTCACACTTTGGCACTAGAGCGTCACACTTTGGCACTAGACAGTCACACTTTGGCACTAGAGCGTCACACTTTGGCACTAGAGCTTCACAGTTTGGCGCTGGAGCTTCACACTTTGGCACTAGAGCTTCACACCTTGGCACTAGAGCGTTACACTTTGGTGCTAGAGCTTCATAAGTTGGCACTAGATCCTCACACTTTGGCACTAGAGCGTCACACTTAGTACTAGAGTGTCACACTTTGGCTTTAGAGTGTCACACTTTGGCAATATAGCGTCACACCTTGGCACTATAGCTTCACACTTTGGCGCTAGAGCGTCACACTTCGGCACTAGAGCGTCACACTTTGGCACTAGAGCGTCACACTTTGGCACTAGAGTGTCACACTTATGCACTAGAGCCTCACACTTTGGCACTAGAGCGTCACACTTTGGCACTAGAGCGTCACACTTTGGCACTAGAGCGTCACACGTTGGCACTAAAGCGTCACACTTTGGCACTAGAGCGTCACACTTCGGCACTAGAGCATCACACTTTGGCACTCGAGCGTTACACTTTGGCACTAGAGCTTGACACTTTGGCACTAGAGCTTCACACTTTGGCACTAGAGCGTCACAGCTTGGCACTAGAGTGTCACATTTTGGCACTAGAGCGTAACACTTTGGCACTAGAGCGCCATACGTTGGCAATGGAGCATCACACTTTGGCACTAGAGCTTCACGCTTTAGCACAAGAGCTTCACACTTTGGCGCAAGAGCATCACACGTTTGCACTAGAGCGTCAGACTTTCGCACTAGACCGTTGCACATTGGCACTAGAGCATCACACTCAGCACTAGAGTGTCACACTTTGGCACTTTAACTTCACATGTTGGCACTAGAGCGTCAGACGTTGGCACTGTAGCCTCACACTTTGGCACTATGGCATCACACTTTGGCACTAGGGAGTCACACTTTGGCACTAGAGCTTCACACTCTGGCACTAGAGCTCCACACTTGGGCACTAGAGCGTCACACTTCGGCACTCGAGTGTCAGAATTTTGCACTAGAGCATCACACGCTGGCACTAAATAGTCACACTTTGGCACAAGAGCTTCACACTTTGGCACTAGAGCGTCACACTTTGGCACTAGAGCATCACACTTTGACACTAAAGGGTCACGCGCTGGCACTAGAGCATCACGCTTTGGCACTAGAGCGTCAGACTTTGGCACTAGAGCTTCACACTTTGGCACTAGAGCGTCACACTTTGGCACTAGA
>SZWC01016951.1:3275-43321 GCA_023375785.1 Penium margaritaceum
GGGGGGGGGGGACGGGACAACGTGGTGACCAATTCAATGTCGTCTCACTTTACTATCACAAAAATCTCTCGAAACCGTCTACCGTCATACGCCAGTGGTCACTCTGTGAAGATCGCCCAATGTCCCCGTTTACAAAACTCTTGGTTAGACAGTGATTGTTGATAGTCCTACACTGACGGTTATCAAGTTCGTACAAGCCATCATCATCCAATACATTGGTGTTAATTTTGTCGTGCTAACCACATTTACCAGATACGCTGACCAGATACACTTTGCGGATACACTCTAGCCCTTTGGGAGGGGTCAGCCGGAGACCAAGCCCCCCCCCCTCCCAAATTGTCGAAGTGTATCGGGCGAGTGTATATGGTATGTGTATATGACACACATTTCAGAAGACAAAATGATATACAACACACTAGTGAAGAAATCACATGGTCACCGCAACACACGCCCAAATACACAACCCCAATACACTCGGTCATTGGTGGGAGGAGGGGGATAGAGGAGGAGACTCTAGACTACATGGAGACCGTGTTGTTATGTTTATGTATTCCATCGACTGCAAAATCCGATAGTGGATTTTGTTCTCCTCGTTGCAAAAAAAAAACACTAACCAGATATACTTTGCTAATACTGTCGACCCATTTGGGGAGGATGGGGATACGCTTGGACTCCGAATGACTCCCCCTCTCCCCCTCAAATGGCAGAGTGTATAAGCAAAGTGTAGCTGATCAGTGTACCCGGTCTATGTGATCAAAGAGAACTAAACACACTCATGTATCTAATGCCCCATTTGCAAACCTCTTTTGTCAGATCATGATCGTCGATATTCATATGTCGATGGTTATCGAGTTTGTACAAGCCATCATCACATCGTACATTAGTGTATGTTTTGTCGCATTAGCCACATAAACCAGATACACTTTTCCCATCAACTCTGGCCTTTTTGGGGGGGGGGGAGCCCGAGACCAAGCCCCCCCCCCCAAATCGTCAAAGTGTATTGGACAAGTGTACATGGTACGTGTATCTAACAGACATGTAAGAAGACATACTACTGTACAATACACCAGTGAACAAAGTACATGGTCACCACAAGACAAGCCCCTGATACAAAGCCCCAATACACTTTGTCATTAGAGGGGGGGAGACTCTCGACTACATGGTGACCATGTTGTCTTGTGTGTGTATGCCATTGACCGCAAATACACTAGTGGATTTCTTTTCTCCTCATCACACAAAATCCATACACTTACCAGATACAACAAAAAAAAACTCTATATGATACCCCATTTACAAACCTCTTTCATTAGATTGTGATCGTCGATAGTCGTACATCGACAGTTATCGAGTAGGTATAAGTCATCATCACCTAGCACATTAGTGTTTATGTTGTTGCATCAACCGCATAAACTGGATACACCCACTAGATACACTTTGCAGATACACTCTAGCCTTTTGGGGGGGGAGAGCTAGAGACCAAGCCCCTACCCCCCAATTGTCAAAATGTTGTGGACGAGTGTATACGGTGCGTGTATCTAGGAGAGATGTAAGAAGACACACTAATGTACAATACACTAGTAAACAAAGTATATGGTCACCACAATGTACACCCCGATACACATCCCCAATATACTTGGCCATCGTTGGGGGGGGGGGGAGAACCCGACTACGTGGTGACCGTTTTGTCGTGTATATGTATGTCATGAATTCATCTTGAGATATAGTCATCTTCAGTTTACAGAAGAAAACCATGTACATGATACCTATGCCTTGGGAATCGTACATTATAAACAAGCGGTGAAAGAAAACTATATCACATTCTGGGTGAAACGTATAGTAGACTTGTATTTGTCTTCAAACATTTCCAATGGACTTGCTTGTGAATCAGATGCTTACTTTATGATTTCATGACCTCGAACAAAATTTAACTTCTTGTCAAGCGTGATCTTGTAATTGACCGATTGTGTTTTTCATCCGTGACAAACTGCGGAAGTCGCCCCCTCCTCCCAAACCCTCGATTGTATGAGAGCACTTTAGCCGGTGTGTGTATTGTACAACAAGAATTTCTTTACGCAAGTGTATTATGTACACTAGTGTAGTTTTGTACATGTCCATGAGATACACAGACTATGTACACTTTCCCAACAGAATACATTTTTTTAGGGGGGGGGTCAGCACGGGATCAAAAGATCCCCCGACAAGGGTAGAGTACATCAGCAAAATGTAGCAAAATGTTGTATTTCATTCAAGTGATGGAAATGTATTTTATTCAAGTGATTTTGTATTAGTCTATCACCACTCCTCCACACCCAATTCATCACAATTGACGATCGACAATCAAGGATCTCAATCAACAACCGATAGGCACCAATTAGCGATAGATGATCAACAGTTGACAATCAAAGATCATTGACGGATAGCCGACATTGAAAGGCAAGGAAAGCTACCTACAGAACGGACACCACATTTTTAGGGCCCCCCCCCTAAAAAACCAACAAATGTATTAGGATTGGATCACAGCGTGTACGTGTAACACAGCAAGAAGCTCCATCAAATCGTTGCACTCTACGTGGATGATCTGATCTTGTGCTCATCAGACCTGCCATGCCTACAGCTACTGAAAGGGCAGCTGAGCAGCAGGTTCCAGCTGTCGGACATAGGAGAGCTAGAATTCTACCTCGGGGTGACCATTCTGCGGAACTGGAGGGTGCTTTCTTGAGTTAGGACAGGCCAAATACATGGCCAACGTGCTGAAGCGGTATGGCATGGAGGAGTACAAACCAGTTGGCAGTCCGGTCTCCACGACCTGTGAACTTAGTGCGGCAATGGTGCCGCAAACAGAATAAGAGCGGGAGGATATGGTAGGGGTGCCCTACCAATCGGCAGTGGGCAGCCTCATGTACGCCATGGTGGCAACTCGACCAGAACTGGCCTACGCGGTGGGCCAAGTAAGCAGGTACGTGGCCGATCCAGGGCCACTACACTGGAAAGTGGTAAAGCGCATCCTCCGCTACCTACAGGCAACGCGGCACGCGCGCGTGAGGTTCGACAGCAAGGGGCAGGCGGACCCCTTACGCCTGGTCTGCTACACGGATTAGACTATGCTGGAGATGTGGACAAGCAGAAGTCCACATCCAACTATGTGTTCTACCTTGCTTGTGTAGTGGTCTTGTGGTGTAGTAGGAAGCAGGCCTGCGTTGCCACCTCCACTGTGGAAGCTGAGTACATCGCGCTTGCCAAGGCGGTCAAGGAGGCGGTGTGGCTCCGCAGGTTGCTGGGGGAGCTAGGCGTGCCGCAGCAGGAGCCTACGGAGGTGCAAGAGGACAATACCGGCTCCATCTTGCTGACCAACAACCCAACGTAGCATGTGTTGACGAAGCACATCAACGTGCGTTACCACTAGACACGGGTCATGGTCAAAAAGGGACAGGTGGTGCTGCAGCATTGCAACACGCACAACATGCTTGCAGATTGCTGGACCAAAGCGCAACCCGCGGACCGGCACGCGATGAGCGTGGCCGGACTTGGGATGTCCAGCTTTGATGGGCCGGAGGGCGCAGCGGAAGATGAGCAAGAGCAAGCACGAGCAGTGGCAATGGAAGGTGCAAGGGAGAGAATGTTGAAGAATTTTCCCCTCCGCATGCGCAAGTGCGGCGCGTGGAGGCACCGACGAGCCGCTAGAGAGAGGAAAATCCGTGTAGTTGGATCTGGCAGCTCCAGGATTGCTTGGATCCTAAGATGGATGATTGTCAGTGAAATTTGAGGAGTTGTTGAATCTGGTGGAAGTTGTTTCATCGGATTCGGACAAGTACCGAGGGATATATGAGGTTCCAAAGTTGGGGTGTGTGCGACGACTCTGGGAGCCGGCCTTGACTCGACTTCCGATGAATAATAGACCGGAATGAGTAACAAAGTTCCATCCGAAGATTTTTCTCCGGAAGGTCTGCCAAGGCGTCCGGTGGATAATCCACCAGATGCTGTATTGCAGTTTGTTACTGATGGACTTGGCCAAAATCCTGGCTCGTTGTCTGAAACTGATTAGTACATTTTGTTACTCGGGGACTTAGTCAAATTCTGACTACACGTCCACGGACGGGTTTCAAACCTCGTCACACCCCATCACCAAACTCGACCAAAAAGTGGGGGAGATGTATCAAAACAGTGCACGGGACCCCTACACCACGTGCAATGGGATTTGTGCCTTGGGTAAGGCGCTTCGCACGCGAAGGAAGGCGCCATAGTGTGTGGGCACCATGGAGGCGTTAGGCGTTTTTGTGGTGGGTGAGACCTACGCTTTGGCAAGCGTAACTTGGGCTACTCTCGGCCAAATCACGCGTGATTTGGTGTGTTGGAGAGCTCATGAATAGGCATAAACATTCTTTGACCATTTTTTTTGTACAAAAATGAACACAAAATGCTGCTATTCCCTTTTCAAAATGACTGTATCTAAACTCTTGCTCACAAAGCGCGAGGCGACCAAAAAGCCCACGCTCAGTCTCAGATTTGCCCAAAACAGAAGATGTGAACCGCTAAAAACAATCAGACCAACTTCATAACCGCACCCCGTGGATTTCTTGACAAGGACCACCCGGGCGTGGACCCCGACAAAGAGCACAACGCCAAAGATTGCGATGGCGATGAGGATCGCGATCATTGCCATCGTTGTGCGATGATCTTGAGCGGATCCCTCAAGAAGGGCAAGATGCTTGCAAGATTACCTGAAGCTGCCGACAGCATCAAGGCTGCCAAGAGCAGCAAATGAACCAAAACAGTAATGCGGGAAGTTCCCGCGAGAATGAGCCAAACGACGTCGCCGCAAAGGCAATTTGCGATGACTGCCAAAGACTTGCTGAGTTGGCTGTCGAGGCGGCGGGCCGACTCAAGATCACCACCGACGGTGGAGGTGCGGCACCACTTTGAGAAGTTGGGGTGGACTCCCTTCCTATGATGTGGCCGCGATGGGGCAGACCAGCGCCCACTCAACCGTCGTCGATTATGACAGTCTCCTCTGGAAGGTGGGACTCCTTGGAGGCATGTATGCGAACCATACACTCTTGCTGTGGGTAAAGGTGCACGGATAATGCGAGGCCCTTGAGGCTATCGCTTATGCTCTGACAACACCAGTGCTGAAGTTTGCATTTGCCAACCTATTGGCCCATGTTGGGCACAACATCACGGGCCTCAACAGTGATCACCAGCTGTAGCGCCTGGCGGCTCATGAGGCAAGACACTGATGCGATGACCTCGACAAGGTGTTGCAGAGCGTGAGCTAGGTATGGATGTACCAACAATCACAGCATGCCATAGGTGCTTATGTCACTGCCGGTTGCAGTGACAACTTCGGGGCCGGTCATCAACACGTCCTTCCTCCACATTGTGGAGATCTTCCGGAAGGGCGTGAAGCTGACCGACTAGTTGAATCGCATGGAGCACGTTGTACATGTCCACAAGACTCCACTCAGTCACTGGGGTGACCTTGCCATGACGCTGCTTAAAGACAAGCTCTTCTATCATGTGGTCAAGGAGTGGGGTGCGCAGCAGCCGTACCTCCAGTGGTAGCCCATGCATTGGGAGGCCTTCTACGTGATTATACATAAGAAGTGCACCCAACGTGAGGAGGCGCAGCACGCCTTCCTCAAGATCAAGGACTTATGGCAGCTGGGTAGTTCATTCAAAGCCTACTTGAGCGAGTTCACCACACTCATAAAGGAGGCCAAAACATTCACCGAGGGCAGTTGGACTCAGACCTTCAAGTACCTGTAGTGCATGCTATCAGAGTACTTACGTGATGGTCTTGCCAATGAGAAGCTGGAGGAAAAGACCACCACAACGGCAGTCAGCCAGGCTTGGACAAGCCAGAGGGCGTTACAAGACTGCATGAGTGAAGTGTATTAAGAGAACCCAAAGCACTACCCGGACACACATCCAAACGCATGTAGCAAGGCCACGACATGCGCATGGACGTGGCAGGCGGGAGGAGCAGTCGGGAAGCGAGGCAGATCCAAGGGCAAGGAGCCTGCAAACCCTCCAGTCAAGAAGAGTGGCGGGCGCAAGACCCCAAACTACAAGCGCAGCCGTAACAATGATGAGTTGCAGGTGGCGTGTGAGCGTCGCAACACAACATTCCGCAACGGACTCTGGCACAATTGTATGTATCCTGGTAACTTTAGGGCTCAGTGCCTTGATGCTACTGGTGGTGGACAAGAGGCCACGGCGTTAGCCGTAATAGTACCACCTCGTTAAGAGGGTGTAACAGGAGGCCATGGACAGGGCCATGGACAGGGTCGTGATCGCGGCAATGGGCCTGGCAGTAGCAACAGACAAGGCCGTGGGGCGGGTTTTCTCCACCCCTGAGTGACGTTAGTGGGGACCAGTCAAGGGTAAAAATGGATCACAAGTTTGGGTTGATGTTTTCAGACAAGGATGCTAAACAATTTAAGTTTTTTCTGTGTTAAAACTTCTCTCGTGTTTTCTCCCCACTTGTTGAACCTCATTCTACACTTCCTGACCATCATTGTCCACTAAACCTTGCATCTCCGAACGCGATGCATGATCTTACATGCTTAGTGGCGGCGACATTGACTACTATGCAGGATTTGCGTGACATAGTGATGGAAGCAAACGCCCTCAAAGCGATGAGTTCAATCACATTCGCGGTACCTTTGGTTGACGATTTTGACACAGTCAAATTTAAAACTTAGAAGGTGCTAGCTGAATTCACATGTGTCCACAAAATGTGGAGTCAAGTGCGTGAATCATGGGAGTTTTGATGCCCAGAACACAGATTTTGTGTTTATCATAAGCTCGGCTTGCTGTCAAGGAGCCCGTTCGCTCAAAATAATAGAATTAACTTGACAATGCAGTTCAAAGGACACCTAGTTGGTGCTCCCATGAACATACTGGCTGATACTGGAGGAGATGATTCCTTTGTTAGCCTTGGCTTTACTCGACGGGTGCGCCAAAAGTACGAGCCATCAAATGGCGCAGTTTTCAATGGTTAACACTGCACGGTACCTGTGACCACTTGCTATGAAGCGGAAAATTGTTTTTAAGGCTACACAGAGAGTGTCACGTTGAAGGTACTCAACCTTCTTGATCCGTTTAACGTGGTGCTAGGCGATCCCTCCATCCAGAAAAACAAGGCTTTGATGTGCTTTAAATCAAGAAGATTGATTCTCTGAAAGGGACAGCGTCGCTTTATGTTGATTCCGAGTACGAAATTGTCACCGACCCGACTCAAAGTCCATACCAGCTTGTCTGCAATGCAAGTCAAGAGATGTATTCAACAAGGTTCTCGATAACTCTTGGCTCAGCTACAAAACATGGAGGACGATGTGGAGAAAGATATGCCACAAGAGATCAAATCTCTATTGGCAGAGTTCTCATGTGTATTCCAAGATGTACCAACTGGGCTTCCACTAGAACAACATAAGGGCCACATAATTCCGCTGCAACTAGAGGCAAATCCTCCGTTCAGACCCATGGATCACCTTAGTCTAGCAGAAAGGTAAGAAGCCAAATACCAAATCAGAGAGTACCTTGCAATAGGATGGATTGAGCCAAGTAGCTCACCGTACGGTGCGCCGATCATTTTTGTGAACAAAAACGATGGTGGTCTACGCATGTGCGTGGACTACCGTGAGATAAACAAGCTGACGGTGACAAAACGATTCCCCTTATCGTGGATTGAGGACGTGTTTGACCAACTCCAAGGGGCCAAAGTGTTTTCATCTTTTGATTTGTATCAATGGTACCATCAAATCAAAATGATGGATGATGATGTGCCAAAAACTGTACTTCGAACGCACATGGGACACTATCAATTCCGGGTGTTATGCCTTGGGCTAACGAACGCCTCGGTAACCTTCCAAAGAGAAACAAACCAAAATTCCGCCAAGCAACTTGGTCAGTTTGTCTTGATTTACCTGGAGGACATCCTGGTTTTCTCCAAATCTATGGAAGAGCACATAGAACATCTGCCTAAAGTATTCGCAATCCTTAAGGAATAGAAGTTGTATGCAAACGTGAGCAAGTGCCAATTTTGAACAAGATGAGCTTGAATACCTTGGACACATTGTCGGCAAGGGCGGTATCTGTGTCGACCCACAAAAGGTCTAAGCTGTGGTGGACTGGCCACGCGTGGAAAACATGGGGCAGATTTGGTCTTTCCTCAGCCTTGCAAACTACTTTCAACAGTTTATGCAAAGGTATTCAACCATGGTAGCACCGCTAACCAGACTCACTTAAAAAGACATGCGTTGGTCATGGACATTTGATTGCGAGAACGCCTTTCTCAAAGTCAAAGAGCTTCTATCCACAGAGCCAGACCTAGCTCTTCAGGATCCATTGTAACCGTGGGAGGTTTGATGTGATTTGGCTATAGTAGGACTCAGAGCCGTCCTCATACAGAATGGTCACCTAATGGTGTATGACAGCCGAAAGCTTATCCCTAGGGAAATGCGGTACACGACTGGGGATCAAGACTCCTTACGTTTGTACACGCTTTCAAGATATGGCGTTGCTACCTCGAGGGCGGTGAAGAGGGCGTGACGGTCATGACCGACCATAACCCGTTGGTGCTTTTCCAAATACAACTGAACTTGTCAAGACGATAGGTGCATTGGAGCGAATACCTGGGCCAATTCTCATTCACGTGGGAATATCGGCCAGGACGCATCAACCTGGCTGACCCATTAAGCCGACAGCCTGTGGAAATTGAAGCAACCACTCAGGTTGGTGGGAGTTTTATGGCCACTACAACAGCAACCGTGCAAACACCAAAGCCCCCTACACCTTTGCGGCAACCACCTTGAGAGATTATCCACTACAACGGTTTTATCAACAGAATCTGGATGGGATACTGTATGGATTCTTGGTTTTAAGACTCTCAAAATATGAAAAAGTACGAACTGGTGGAGGTTGCAGGAATCATTTGGCACGGAGACCTTCAAGCAAAGATAATCTTCCAGTTCCATGACCCACCGGTCGCAGGTCATGTGGGACCTCGAAAGACTGAACATGCATTCTCGGACCACTATTGGCGGCAAGGATGGAGTGTCGATATCCGTAAGTATTGCATGACATGCGACCCATGTCTTTGAAATAAGGCTAGTAACAAGAAACCTGTTGGACTCCCCTAACAGCTTCCCATTCTAGGGACTCCATGAGAGTGTGTCATCATGGACTTCATTACTCATCTTTTGGACATGACCTGTGGCCACGATACAATACTAGTGGTTAGAGAACTTATGACGAAGATGGCACACATCATTCCTACAACCACTGATGTGAACGCACAAGAGACCACTCGTGTTTTCTCTGAGGTGGTCTTAAAGTACCACGGCTTGCCGTTGCGTTTTATCTCCGATGGAGATAGAAAACTTGATAGTAAGTTGTGGCAAAAGATGCACAAGTACTTCAACATTGAGTTGCAAGTTTTGACAGCGTTTCACCCTCAAACTGATGAAAAAAAAGAGCCATGAACGAAACTCCGGTACAAGTACTTCGCATGTACAAGGACCTTACCATGAATGACAGATGAACTTCCAACATTGGCAGAGTTTGTGGTGAATAATCAGTGAACGATTCTACACAGTTCACAGCGTTTGTGTTGAACAATGGTCAGCATCCAGTAGTGTCCTCTTCATTGGTGAAGAGTGGGAGTATAAGAAGACATTTCCTTCTGCTCAAGCCTTGGCCGAGCACATAGAATCCTTGTGAAAGGAAGAAAAGGGTCGCCTTCAAGCTGCTTGGCAATGAGAAAAGGTATATGCCAACAAAAGTCATCGTGAGGTCTCGTTTGACATCGACAAAAAAGTGTTGCTTAGCACTAAGAATCTTCGGCTGAAGCTGCAAGGGGCACAAAAACGTCTACCAAAGTGGATGGGGTTGTTTCCTATCATTGCACGCATCGGGCCAGTGCCATATTGATTGCTACTTTCGTCGAGTATGAAGACACATGAAGTGTTTTATGTGAGCCTGTTGGCCCCATACAGGGCAGAGGGAACCGTTCAGCCGCCACCACCAGTCCTTACTATAGACGACCAATACAAGGTTCTTCGTCTACTCTAGCATCAACAGAGTACACTCTGGTCACGGATTGCTAGGGAATACCCTGTTCATTGGGCCGGGTGTGGACCTGAACATAACTCATGGAAGCGGCAATCTCGGTAACCCACAGGGGTGGTCAACGAGTATTGGAGTGAGCGGGCAGCTCGCACAGATTGACGCATGGTAGGGGGCGCCACCTAAATGCTGAAAAAGTGAACAACATTCCCACAGGGCGGCATTCATTGACTACGCCCATAGGAGGTTGGGGTCGTCCAACATGGTTGTTGCACGGATGCTCCAGCCTAAAGAGGGGAGGAAGCTAGCCGTGCTGACTGACAAGCTACAGCTTAGGTCCAAGTGCCATGCACGTATTCATGTTTGGCTGGTGATTGAAATCATTATTTTTTTTTCACAATGTCAGTGACTCACTATCTGGCAATCCTACTTGTTGTTCATGAACTCAGACGGTTCATAGTAAGTGGGGAGGAATGTAGCGGGAGGGCCAGTTGGGTTCTCCCTCCTCGCTGAAGCGAAGGGTGGTTGCGCACCACCCTTCGCATCAGCAAGGCCTGGCCGCCGGGCAGCACTTCGCTGGCCGCCGGCCAGCTGGACTTCCAGCGGCCAGCCAAGTGACTGGCCGGCTACCAGCTGGCTATCCGCCAGCCGTCGATAGCGGCCTCAGCCAGATCGGCGGTTGAGGGGCCGCGAGGGCCTCAAGGGCAAGGCCTCACGGCCTTGTGCTTGTTAAAAGTGCCCCTGCCATGGATGCCGTTTGCCATTTTCCTTGTTCGACCACTAGAGCATGGTCGGATGTCTTATGTGATTGGAGTTTTGGACTCCTTGCATTTTTTCATGCAATTTCGAGCTTTCAGTTGCTCGATTTGGCTGAGAATTCAGAAATTTAGCCCCATCCGAAGTTCGGGTGGTAGGTGGGTGGAATCTGGGTTCGGTCATTGGTGACGGATTAATTCCACCACCAGTGATCCGAGTTTGACTTCAATGAGCTCCAAGGGCACATGGGCCATGAAAAAAAGGGATGTGGATGGTCTCCTGGACCAGGGCAAGCCTCCCCCCACGTTGGGATGAGAGGAAGGGCGCTTCGACAGGCCACCGTCGAAGCGCCTCCCGTCACTCCCGTTCGTGGGTATGGTGGGCGGCTCGGCTCCACCATGGGTTACTCTAACGGCCGTAGCAGGGGCTCTACTGCTCCGTTTTGGACGTGCTTGGATGCGTTGGAAAGCTTAGATTACAGGATACAATAATCTGATGTAATCGCACCAAAAAAACTAACCATTGNGCAAGCCTCCCCCCACGTTGGGATGAGAGGAAGGGCGCTTCGACAGGCCACCGTCGAAGCGCCTCCCGTCACTCCCGTTCGTGGGTATGGTGGGCGGCTCGGCTCCACCATGGGTTACTCTAACGGCCGTAGCAGGGGCTCTACTGCTCCGTTTTGGACGTGCTTGGATGCGTTGGAAAGCTTAGATTACAGGATACAATAATCTGATGTAATCGCACCAAAAAAACTAACCATTGATGATTCCCAGCCTTCCTCAGTTTCCGCAATCTGTATTCTGCCAGAATTCTGCTCTCTTGGTGCTGTGGCGACCCAAAGCACACACCTCCATTGGAAGTCTCTTTGCACTAAGCAGCCGTGGAAACTTAGGCAGTTCAGGGTACGCCAGGACAGCATTCTTGATAGTGCCCTCCTCCCCGCTCGCCCTCCTTGCAAGCGATCCAACAAGGACGAGGGATAGGGGAAGCAAGGGTGAGAGCAAGGAGCGAGAGGTGCATGAGAAAAGTCGGCACAAAAATGCCGATCGTGCTTGGCATGCAAGGATTTTGTGCCAACGCCTAAAGAAAACCTGGAGTTTGTTTAGGATGAACCTCATGTTTTGAAACCAGAAAACTCGTGCAAACTCACACGTTTGGGGTAATACCCCCTTTGTTTCAGACCCACAACGAGTGGGTGGGTTAAAAACAGACATGGACCCCTGGAGACTTGAACTATTCAAGTCTCCCCACATGGTTCGTTGATGACAATTGCCCCCTGAGTGACGTAGAGGGGAAAACCCCTCGAGCGAGCTCTCGATGCCATTTTGCAAACTCCGACGATGACCTAAGTGGAAGAGCTGGAGACACGGCTGTTACATGTACCCTTCTCACTATTATATGTAAGTGCTCGACATGGTGGACACTTGTCATTGAATTATGCGTATTGTTCAATATCACATTTCATCCAAAATTTTCATGTAAGTTATTTAGTCATTAAAATGCCTCTGACGGTCTTCTGCTCCGCATCTATTCCGTGTGTGTTTTGTACCAAGACATACACAAGTCCTTGATCTTTCGGAGTGGGTATTTCTGTTATTACACAAAGAGCCAATCGCGTCGCAAGATGACGATACTCACTCCAATTGTCAAGGGAAAACCAGCCAACTGCCCTCAACCCCAGTGCATCTTCCCAAACCATCTGACAACTTCGGCCACTCTTTCGAATCTATGACAAAAACATCACGAACTTTCAGTTCACTTCTCGACGCACCGAGACAAATCTGGATTCAGCGTCAATTTTCCAAGTCCCCCAATTTCTCAACGGACCTTCTCAAATCTGACCAGACATGACACGACACCGCACGTGTCACTCGGCAATCGACCCAACCACCCCGACTGTGCCTCATTCGTAACTCGCTACTTGTATGTATATGTTTGATCATTTTCATACTTGTCATTGAAGCACACTTATCGCTAATCATGAATTGCTCAAGTGTCACAAATTCTAAATCGTTTTCTGCCTCACAACTTCTACCTGTTCACCATCTATGCTCTGTTTGGCATAACACTTTGTATCAGAGCGCAACAGTGCTAGAGAGGTATCCGACTACTTTACTCATCTAGAGGACTACTTTGTACAAGCCTTCAGTGCATCTCGTACGTCAAGACCTCACAGACTTTGCGACTACGATGTGAGACAAGCAACTGCAACTGACAACCAGCAGCAGGTCTTCACTGATGACCTCAGCGATGGAGGAGAAAAACGTGCCTATGCACGCGAACCCTGTAGCGTCAGCAAATGCTGGCGTGGCAGGCTATGCGGAAGCTAGAACAACCCCTATGGCTTCGACGACCAATCCGGTCGCAGACCCAATGGCAGCAAACCAGCCGTCCCTACCAACGGCCTTGACGACGGTGATAGGAACGATAGGTGGCACGAGATGACATGCGCGGATCAACAAGGAACTAGCGATCCAAATCTCCGCACTCAAGGGGATCAACAGCCATCTGCTCTAACAGCTCAAGCTCGCAATGGGGGCCCTTTGTAACGCAAGCGCACGAGAGGCGGTGCTCGTCGAGGGAAGTTCCCAACTCTCGAGAGACCCACAATTCGTCCGGCTCCACAATAACCATTAGATCCTATGAATTCAAAAAGACCAATGGTTTGGATGTGGCTTAAGAGTTTGGAGGTGTACTTCACCGATGCTGGGTCAACAACGGTCAAAATAAACTTGACCTCGCGATTGCCCTTTTGCGTGGCACGATGCTAAGCTGGTGGTCTGATCTAAAGACCATCCAACGGTAGCAAGAGACCGGCAGGGCATCCTCAATGGCCAACACCGCCTGTCTCATATCGCCGATCGCAAGGTTCTACCCTTGGAGCAGATCAACCCATTGTGGCAAGATGTTGATGCCACCAACCAACTGGAACAAATTATCGCACGCGATCCTCACATGTTTTGGACGTGTGAACAAAAGTTCTTACGCAATGTACAAACTCCAGCGTCCCTGTCAGTAGTCCAACGTGACAAAGTATACGCAGAGATTCTGCAACATCATCAACAGAGCAAACACCACCCCCAATGAACTCTGTTTTCATCACAACAACGGCCTCAAGCGAGATATCCAGCAATCAATCGCCATTTTGAACATCCTGAATGACTTGCTGCGGATGATCGCATAACCAAAAAGGATCGACAGTGTTGATTGCAATGCTCGGACCTAGGTTTCCTACGGCTGGTGACCTCCTAACCACAATCATCGTGGAAACGGAAAAAAACCAGTCGGTGGACTCCTAGACTCCGATGGAAGTGGACACCGTCAACCAAAGATATGCGCACCTGCTACAACTGCGGAAAAGCTGGATACATCACACACGACTATTGGAGCAAGAAGAAGGCCCAAAAAGGGGGGGGGAGTCAAGGAAAAATGAGTCGGAAAACGGCAAAGGGCAGGAGTGAAAGGCGCACCTCTTGTCTGCATGGAGAGGTCTACACCGAACGATCACCCATTTGAATGGCCTACATTGTTGTAGAGCAGTTTGAAGATTGCAACGTTTGACGAGGGATACAAGGATGACCAACCGATGATACTCCTAAAAGTCCAGCCTCGAGGATGCAAGAATGGTAGAATGGTACCTGCACTATTGGATGGAGGAAGTTCACATAGCTTCATAAGCAAAAACATTGCTCTCAAGATAGATTTGCAGACCGTAGCTGGGGTGTTTGAAGGAAAAACCGTCGACAGAAGATTACAGATATGGAGACTCCAAGAATCACTATGTCTACAAGTGGGAGATTTATGCGATGTAACATTCTGGTGGCCCTGTCCAATGAGTAATCACAAAATCATCCTCGGACAAGATTTTTTGTACCGGCATAATCTGCAGGTCCACTAGAACAGCGGCGACGTCTACATGGAAATTGATGGCACTAATGGACAACTTCCACGTGTGGGAAAAAAACGACAGCAAAAACAACAGAGGTGTAAGCAACAGAGGAAGCCATGGTAGTCGACAAGCGACAACTTGTGAAGCCGATACCGCTCAATGTGGCCAATTATTGTATACGACAAGGAGCTCGTGCATGGCTCATACATTTTGAACCAATAGAAGAAGCAAAAGTGGTATCAACTGACTCATCATCGGCTGCATCAGCTTCATTAGCATCATCAAAGTTTGCGATGGTGCCCGAAGAGTTCGTACCACTCAGGAGTTTGCGAATGTCTTCCCTGACGAACTCTAAAAAAATCCTACCTCCTCAACGAGACATTGAGCATCGCATCAAACTAAAGCAGGGTAGCAGACGTAAAGTTTGAGGGGCATATCGAATGAGCAATCACAAGCTAACTGCAGTGAAAAAGCACCTTGACAATATGCTTGGTCAGGAGTTCGTCCACCCATCCATGTCACCATATGCCACACCAATACTATTTGTAAAAAAGAAAACTGGTGAGATGTGGATGTGCGTGGACTATCGGGCGTTGAACGACGCTACCATCAAGAAATGCTTCCATCTTCCCCGATATCATGAGCTTTTTGACCAAATCCGAGGGGCTTGAATATTTAGGAGAATCGACTTGCGTAACGGCTATCACCAGATATGCGTGGCAGACGTCGACATCAAGAAAACGGCGTTCCAAACTCGCTATGGGCATGTTGAGTTCACGGTAATGCCATTCGGACTGACGAATGGCCCGACAATGTTTAT
This sequence comes from Penium margaritaceum, assembly GCA_023375785.1. Taxonomy (NCBI): domain Eukaryota; kingdom Viridiplantae; phylum Streptophyta; class Zygnematophyceae; order Desmidiales; family Peniaceae; genus Penium; species Penium margaritaceum. The sequence goes on from SZWC01016951.1 coordinate 18,806, forward strand.
GAAGGCAATGAACAACATTTTATGCCCATACCTCAACAATTTTGTCATGGTGTACCTTGATGACATTTTGGTGTACAACCGCACCCCAGAGGAGCACAATAGACACATCAGAAAATTCCCCAGAGTTTTACAAAGAGAGAAAGCTTTTGGAGAACTCTCAAAGTGCGACTTCTGTCGCCATTTGATCGAGTTATTGGTTCACGTCATCAACGGTGGATGGATCACCATGGATCCGAAAAAAGTTGCAGCAGTTGTTGATTGGCTGATGCCGACAAATACTGGAGACATTCAATTCTCCTCGGCTTCTACGCCCAAGTGTCAGTGTCTCTTTCCGACGTCACCCAAAAAGAATACAAGTGGCGGTGGGGAGACAACGAACAAGAAGTGTTCAGCCCTTTGCAGAATGCTTTGACCTCGGCGCCAGCCCTACAATTAGCCAATCCAACGGTCGACTGCATCATGGCTACAGACGCGTCAGACCAAGCCATCGGCAAAGTCCTCTTGAAAGGCCATGGCAACGGCAAGCAACCAGTTGCCTACATGTCTAGAAAATTGCGAGGACCGGAACTCAACTACGCCGTACACAAGAAAGAAATGTTGGCGGGTGGTCGTACATGCATTCAAGACATGGCGGTGTTGTTTGGAGTGCCGCCGATGCATCGTGCATACTGACCACCATGCATTGAAAAATCTGAGGACGCAGCCGAACCTCAGTTGACTTCAAACCCAATGGATGGAGTACCTTGAATCCAGGTTCGACTACACCATCGAGTACCAGCGGGGAAAATCAACCCGGCGGACGCACTCAGCCGCCGACCAGATTCAAAGGCTGAGGTGGCAATGCTACAGCTGCAGCAAGACCCATACCTTGAGCGGCTGTTCACACGAGGCTACGACCAGCACGGCGGATACGACAAGACAAAATTCTGGTATGACGCACCCTATTGGTGGCGACGATTCACTTGTCAGGTGGTCTTTCTCCCAAACAATAAACTTCGCCATATGCTGCTCAAAGAATGCCACGACATAGGACCAGGTAGACACTTTGGAGAGGACAAGATGTTGAAGAAGCTGGCAAAAAGCTACTGGTGTGACAAGATGCAATCCGACGTGGCCAACGTTTGCAAATCCTGCGACACATGTCAGCGTAAAAAATCCCCTTGCACCCGGCCACCCGGACTTCTGCAACAACTCCCTATTCCGAAGGAACCTAGGGCATATATCTCCATGGACTTCATCACGGTATTACCGGTCACACCACAGGGATGTGACGTAATCCTCGTGGTCACAAAAATTCCCACTTCATCCCAACAACAACCATCGTCACCGCCTAAAGAACAGTACGGCTGTTTCTAAAAAACATCGTGCGGCTACATGACGTACTGAGAAAAATCACAAGCGACACAGACGGTTGATTCACCAGCCGTTTTTGGCATGAACTGATGACTGGCTATGACAGCAGAATTCAAATTTTGACTGCGTTCCATCCTCGAACCGACGGTCAAACCGAGCGGAGAAACAAGACGCTCGAATAGCTTCTTTGAACACTATGCACCCCTCATGGGATGGATTGAGCACAAAAACTCCCGACCGCCAAAATCGCATATGATTCAGCAGTGTCCACCGCAACAGGCAAAACTCCATTTGAAGTGGTGTATGGCAAACTTCCTGCCACACCAGCCGGACTACAAATTTGGAGCAACATTCCCACGGTCGATGTCGGACGCCAAGACTTCACCACCATTTGGTAGGAAAAATCCGTGGCAAATCCTCGCGAGGACACAAGCAGTGATGAAGCGAGTAGCTCACCAACATCGCAATGACGACGTGTTTGCCGCTGGAGACAAAGTCCTTCTCAACTCGCCCAACATCAAACTCCGCAAAGCCGACTCTTTGAAACTCAAACCCCGATGGTTGGGATAGCTTGAGATATAGTATATGCAAATCCCCGTGGTTGCACGCCTCGAACTCCCTGACACTATGCACGTTCATCGAGTGTTCCATATCAGTAGACTCGAGTACTACCAAAACCCTGAAGAAAACTTCCCCTGCAGTGATGTCCCTCCCCCTCTTCCCGTTCAAGTGGAGAAGGAAGCAGAGTACGTCATTGAGGGAATCTTTTTCCATCCACAACGCAGTGAAAATACAAGATATCTTGTCAAGTGGCACGACTATGACACCGCGCATAACAGCTGGAAAACCTACGACAACCTTCAAGACATCAATCATCTCATCAAAGATTATTACCACCTTCACTGGCCCCCATCTGTACGCTCGCCAGGACCTCGCGGCTAAAGGGGGGGGGGGAGTTTTACATACCAGATGTACACGAGTCCCTAATCTTTCCGAATGGGCATTTATGTTCTTACGGAAGCAGCCCATCACGTGGAAAGATCACGATATTCACTCCGATGGTCAAGGGAAAACCAGAAAATTGCCCTCGCTCCGAGTGAATCTTCCCAACCCATCTGACAACTTTGACCACTTTTTTTGATCTACAACAGAGTTATCACAACCTTTCGGTTGAGTTCTCCATGCACCGAGACAAACCTGGATTCATAAAGATGCATCTTGCATCTTCACTATCGATTCTTGAAGTCCCCCGATATCTCAACAGACCTTCTTGAATCCGACCACTCACAACGCGACTCCACACGCGTTGCTCGACAATCAACCCAACGACCCAGACTTTGCCTCATTCGTAACTCGACACTTGTGCACATATGTTTGATCATTTCGACTCTTGCCATCAAAGTCCACTTACCAATGATTATGTATTCCTCAAGTGCCCCAAATTCTAAATTGTGTTCTGCCTCATAACTTCTACCTGTTCACCATCTACGCTCCGTTCAGAATAACAATGTAAACTTCTATGTACCAGACGTACACGAGTCACTAATCTTTTTGAGTGGGCATTTCTGTTATAAAACAAATAGCCCATCGCATTGCGCGACCACGATATTCACTCCAACGGTTGAGGGAAAACTAGCCAATTACCTCCACGCTCTGTGAATATTCCTAAACCTTCCAACAATTTCAACCACTCTCGCGAATCTACGACAAAAGTATCACGACCTTTTGGTTGAATTCTTGACGCACCAAGACAAATCTGGATATATCAAGATCGCATCTTCACCTTCAATTCTCAAAGACCCCCAACTTCTTGGTGGACCTTCTTGAATCTGACCAGTAACGATGCGACTCCGCACGCGTCGCTTGACATTTGACCCAACGACCCCGACTATGCTTCATTCATAGCTCGACACTTGTATGTATATCTTTGATCATTTGGACACTTGTCATTGAACTACACTTACCGCTAATAATAAATTGCTCAAGTGTCCCAAAGTCTAAACTGTGTTGCGCCTCGTAAATTCCACCTGTTCACCATCTACAATCTGTTTCGCATAACACTTGGTATCAGAGTGCAGCAATGTTGGAGAGACACCCGACTACTTTACCCATACAAAGACTACCTTGCATAAGCCGTCAGCACATATCGCACGTCAAGACTTCCCAAACTTTGCGACTACGGCGTGAGGCAAGCAAGCGCAACCAACGACCAACAGCGGGTCTTCAGCGACGACTTTGGCGATGGAGGAGCAGAACAAGCTGATGCACGCGAATCGACACCGAATGCTGGTATAGCAGACTACGTAGTTGCTGGATCAACCCGTACGGCTTCAACGACTAATCCGGTCACGGATCCAATGGTGATAAACCAGCTGTCCATACCAACAGCCTCGACGACGATAGCAAGGACGACAGGTGGCACTGGACGACATGCACGGATCAACGAGGAACTAGCGAACCGGATCTCTGATCTCAAAAGGAATCAACAACCACCTGCTCCAACAACTCAACGTTGTGATGGAGGCTCTTTGCAATGCAAGCGCACGAGAAGCGGTGCTTGTCAAGAGAAACTCCCAAGTCTCGAGCAGACCGAAAACACGTCCAGCTCAACCAGAACCGTTCGATTCTACAAACTCAAAAGGACCGACGGTTCGGATGTTGCTGACGAGTTTGGAAGTGTACTTCACCGCTGCTGGGGTCAAAGACGATTAGAAGAAAATTGACCTTGCGGCTTCGCTTTTGCATGGCACGGCACTAAGTTGGTGGTCCGATCTAAAGACCATCCAATGGCAGCAGGAGATCAGCGGAGCATCATCAACGGCCAACGACACCCATCTCACATCACCGACTTCAGGCATTCTACCCTTGGAGCATGTCAACCCATAGTGGCAGGACGTGCTGACACCACCAACTGACTGGAATGAATTCTCGTGCGTGATGCTCGTACGCTTTGGACGACTCAATGAAAAGTCCGATGCACGATACAATCTCTAGCGTCTTCGTCAGCAATCCAGCGTGACAGAGTATACGTGGAGATTCCTCGAGATCATCACCCCTGATAAACTTTGTTTTCACTACAACCACGGCCTTAAGCAAGATATCATGAGAGCAATCGCCATTTTTGGCATCCAAAATGACTTACCACGGATGATCCTAGTAGCAGAAAGGATCGACAACGCCGACGACAACGCTTGGATCCAGGAATCCTATGACTGGCGACCTCCTAACCACAATTATTGTGGAAACAGGAAGAACCAATCAACGGACTTCTTGACTTTGATGGAAGTGGACGCCGTTGACCGGAAAGATGCGCAAACCGGCTACAACTGCGAAAATGTCGGGCGCATCGCTTGCAACCGTCGGAGCAAGAAGCAGGCCGAAAAGGGGGGGAAGTCATAGAAAAATGAGTCGGGAAACGACAGCGGGCAAGAGTAAAAGGGGCAACCCTTGTCCGTGAGGAGAGATCTGCACCAAATGATCGCCCATCTGAATGGCCTACATTGCCACAGAGGGTTTTTGATATTGCAACATTTGACAAGGGGTACGAAGATGACCAACCGGCGATGCTATTCAGCCTTGATGATGCAAAAGATGCAGAATGGTACCGGCACTGTTGGATGGAGGAGCTTCAAATAGCTTCGTGAGTAACGACATGGTCCGCAAATGGGGTTCGCAGACCAAACCAGAGGTGTTTGAAGGAAAAACGGTCGATGGGAGATTGCAGATACGGAGACTCCGAGAACCATTACGACTTCAAGTGGGAAATCTACAGGATGTAACGGTCTAGAGGACTTACCCGACGAGCGATCAAAAAATCATCCTCGAACAAGATTTCTGATACCAACACAATCCGCAGGCCGATTGGAACAGCAAAAACGTGGAAATCGATGGTGCCAAACGATAACTTTCACGTACCGGACGGAAGCGGACAGCGAAAGCAGTAGAAGAAGCCAAGTATTTACAACCTGTCCAGCCGATACCGCTCAATGTGGCCAAGCACTGCATACGACAACGAGCTTGTACGTGTCTCATACATCTCAAGCCAATTGAAGAAGTAGAATTGTCAGCAGCTGACTCATCATTGGCCTCATTAGCGTCATCGGCATCAACGAAGTTTGCGATGCTACCGGAAGTGTTCGCACCACTCCTCACGAGTTTGCGAACGTGTTCCCCGAAGAACTCTCGAGAACCTAACCTCCTCAACAAGACATTGACCATCACATAAAACCAAAACCGGGCAGCAAACCTACCGGTGGAGGGGCCTATAGGATGAGCAATCACAAGGAGACCGAGTTAAAAATGTAACTCGACGAGATGCTCAATCAAGGGTTCATCCGCCCTTCCACGTCACCATACGCCACACCACTACTCTTTGTAAAAACAAAAACCGGTGAGATGCAAATGTGCGTGAACTATCGAGTGTTGAACGACGCTACCATCAAGAACCACTACCCTCTTCCCCTAGCAGATGAACTTTTTGACCAACTCCGGCCAAATCGACTTACGCAATGGATATCACTAGATAAGTGTGGCAGACGCCGACATCAAGAAGACGGCGTTCCAAACCCACTACGGGCATTTCGAGTTCACGGTAATGCTGTTTGGGCTGACAAATTCTCTGGCAACTCTGATGGCGGCAATAAAACAACATTTTTTGACCATACCTCAATGATTTTGTTATGGTGTATCTTGACAACATTCCGGTGTACAGCCGCATCCCGGATGAGCACAATGGACGTCTTTGAAAAGTCCTCGAAGTTTTACAAAGAGAGAAATTTGTCAAAAAACTCTCAAAATGGGACTTCAATCATTGTTCGGTCGAGTTTTTGGGCCACATCATCAATGGTGGACGGAGCACCATGGATCCAAGAAAAGTGTTAGCAGTCGCTGATTGGCGGATGTCGACCAGCGTCCGAGAAATTCAAGTTTTCCTCAGTTTTTACGGTTATTTCTGGCGATTTGTATGGGACTTTGCCCGAGTGTCAACGCCTCTTTCCGACCTCACTCAAAAAGAAAACGCGTTGCGGTGGTGAGGTAGCAAACAAGAAGCGTTCACCGCTTTGCTTAACGCTCTGACCTCGACGCCAGCCCTACGATTAGCCGATCCAACGGTCGACTATGTCATGGCTATAGATGCGTCAGATTGAGCCATTAGCGCGGTCCTCCTACAAGACCACGACAATGGCAAGTAACCAGTTGCCTACATGTCTAAAAAACTGTGAGAACCGGAACTCAAGTACACCGTATACGAGAAAGAAATGGTGGCGTTCGTGCACGCGTTCAAGACGTGGCGATGCTACCCAGAGTGTCGTCGATGCATCATGCGCAACAACCACCATGCGTTAAAACATTTGAAGACACAACCAAATCTCAGTCAACGTCAAACACAATGGATCGAGTTCCTTGAATCCGGGTCCGACTACGATATTGAGTACTGGCCAGGCAAAATCAACCTGGTAGACGCACTCAGCCGCCGACCAGATTCAATGGCTGAGGTGGCAACGCTACAGCTATAGCAAGACCCGTACCTCGACCGGCTGTTTGCACAATGCTAAGACCAACACGACGGGTACGGAAAAGCAAAATTATGGTTTGACGTACCTTACTGGCGACGGCGCTTCACTCACCAAGTGATCTTTCCCCCGAGCGACAAACTTCGCCGTATGCTGCTCAATGAATGCCACAAAACAAGACCAGGTGGACACTTTGGAGAGGACAAGATGCTATAAAAGCTGGCAACAAGCTATTGGTGGGACAAGATGCAATCCGACGTAGCCAACTTCTACAAACCTGTGACACATGTCAACGAAAAAAATCCCATCGCACCCGGCCACCCGGACTACTGCAACAGCTCCCTATTCTGATGGAACCGTGGGCGGACATCTCCATGGACTTTGTCAGAGGACTGCCAGTCATACCCGAGGGATATGATGCAATCCTTGTGGTCGTCGACAGTTTTTCCAAAATGTCCCACTTCATTCCAAAAACGGCCACCGTCACTGCCAAGGGAACAGCACAGTTCTCTCTAAACAACATATTGCGGCTGCACGGTGTACCGAGAAGTATCACAAGCGATAGAGACGATCGATTCATCAGCTTTTTTTGGTATGAACTGATGACTCGCTAAAGCAATAAAATTCAACTTTCGACGGCGTTTCATCCGCAAACTGATGGTCAAACTGAGTAAACCAACCAGACGCTTGAACAACTTCTCCAAAGATTATGCGAACCTCACGGGAAAGATTAGGCACAACAACTCATGACCGCCAAAATCATATATAATTTGGCAGTTTCCACTACAAAAGGAAAAACTATGTTTGAAGTGGTGTATGGAAAACTTCCCGCCACACCAGCCGGACTACAAATTCGTAGCAACATTCCCACGGTCGACACTTAACGCTGAGACTTCACCACCATCTGGGAGCAAACACGGCAAATCCTTGCGAAGACACAAGCAGTGATGAAGCAAGCAGCTGACCAACATCGTAGCGACGATGTGTTTGCCACTGGTGACAAAGTCCTTCTCAGCTTGGCAAGCATCAAACTCCACAGAGCCGAACATTCAAAGCTCAAACCTCGATGGTTGGGACCGTTTGAGATTGAGTGCATGCGAACCCCTATGGTTGCACGACTCAAACTCCTTGACACTATGAAAGTTCATCCGTTGTTCCATGTGATCAGACTCAAGCACCAACAAACCCCGGAGAGAACATCCCTAGGAGAGATGTTCCTACTCCGCCTCCGGTACAAGTGGACAAAGACATGGAGTACGTCATCAAGGACATCCTCGGCCACTGACGACGAGGCACAACAAAAGAGTATCTTGTCAAGTGGCATAGCTACGATGACGCGCATAATAGCTGGGAACCCTATGACAACCTCCAAGATGTTGATCACCTCATCGACGGCTACTGCCGCTGTCACCGGGCCACATATGTACTCGCGCCGGGACGTCGCGGCTAAAAGGGGGGGAGGGAAGTGTTATGTACCGGACGTACACGAGTCCCTAATCTTTCTGATTGTTGGTTGTGTGTCAATGTCACACAGTGAGTGTTGGAGTAATGCTCCTCACCATGGCAGGAGTGACTCCAAAAAGGAACACCAAAAAGACAAGCCGTAGTGGCTTAGTGGTTAATGGTTAATGGTGTCCACCTGTAGAGGCAGGGGCCCGGGTTCAAGTCCCACGAGATGAAATTCTGCCCTGCCTCAAGGGAGGTGGAAAATAGATGCCAGGAGGCCAGCTCAAACTCTAGAGTTCCTCTTTAAGTTTCTAGAAGGCCAGGAGAGGGTCCAGGAAGATGGCACACCTTCTAGAAGGGGTGACTTGTTCTACAAGGCATCTAGAGGTGTCTTGGTCTTCTTGATACCTTCCCTCCTACTAGAAGCAAGCTGAGGAATCTAGGAAGAGGTAGAAGCTTCTAGAGGAGGGAAGGGATACCTTCCTAGGTGGGAAAAAGTACAGCCTACCAAGGAGCACTCTAGAAGCCATAGAATCTGCTAGGAAGCTCCAAATCTGGCATGCTTTGGTGTTCTGGAAAGCTTAGATCAGTGGCTATAAAATGCCACTGCTTTTGAGCCTTGATAAAGTGTACATTCCCAGTCAATTCAGGCCAAAACTGTTGCCTCAATCTCTGACCAGATTTTGCCATCCTAGGAACCAGTTGCCTCCACAGTTTCAGTCTCTCCACAAAGAAGTTGGTGGTGTGAACCAGCCACTGCTAGGGACCCTCCAGGGTGCACAGTCACCCTCAGGCCAACAAAGGATTATGGGCCCACGCCTCTAAGGGGTTCAAAGCCAGCTTGATTTCATGCTTCCAACAGCAAGACATGGCAACCAGCGAGCAAGAGAGCAGCCGTGATGTCCTTAATTTTGATGGGACAGGCTTTGCCCTGTGGAGGTGGCAGTTTGAGGTCTTCCTCAAAGACAAGGGACTGCTTGAGCTCGTAAAAGGTGATGAGACTGCTCTGCCGGAGACTGCAACGGCTGAGGTGAAGGAGGCATACAAGAAGCGCAACAAAAAGGCGTTGGCGCTCCTTGTGTCCACGTTATGCCCACCACAACTTGGGCACATCCAAGGATGCACCTTGGCCGCAGACGCATGGTCAAAACTCTGCTCCATCTACCAGTCAAGCAACCTTGCCAATCAGCTCTTCATCTTCAAACGACTCGTCACCCTCCGAGCCAACGAAGGAGAAAACATCATGGAGATCATGCAGCAGATTGAGTCGCTTGCAGCGGAGTGCGTGGCCACGGGTTGGGAGGTTGACTCTCAATTGCAAGCTGTGATCCTCCTTCTGGCCTTGCCAAACAGTTGGAATCCCATGATCACAGTCCTTGGTGGCTGGCTTTCCGACGAGCTGAAGTACCCAAAGGTTGCTCAGTACGTGCGCAATGAGTGGATGCGACGTGGCGGTCGAGAGAGTGCAGAGGCATCAAGTTCAGCTTACACGGTTCATCCTCAAAGTGGAGGCCGAGGCGACAAGTGGAAGGGTGCCAAACAGGGCACCAAGAAGGGTGACAAGAAGGAGGAGTGCTTCAACTACAGCAAGGAGGGCCACTACGCGTGCAACTGTCCCAAGAAGAAAACAGATCGGTCGCAGCGGGGCGGGAAAAAAGATGAGCACGCCCTTATGGCGTACAACTCCAACACCTTAAAGGATCCGGGAGTTGCCGTCATCGACTCCGGATCAGGCCGCCACACGCAATGCAACAGGGCGGCATTTGTCACCTACGGTGCCTCGGAGAGACGCATGACGGTGGCCAATGGAAAAACAGAGGTGGCCGCCGGTGAGGGTAACGTCCGCATTGAGTCAATCGTGGATGGCAAATCTGTCACGAGCACAATCTACGATGTGCTACATATGCCCAACTTTGGGGCAAACCTGCTCTCCATTAGCCGCCTTACCGACAAGGGACTTGAGGTGCTCTTCACAAAGAAGGAGGCCGTCATCCGCAAAGAGGGCAAAGGTGAGGTGATTGCGCGTGCCAAGAGGGAGGACGACTTGTACCTGCTACGCGCGAAGATCCTCAGCAGCCGGGTGAGGTCCAACGCCGCCAATCTTGCAACGAAGGATGGAGGAGACCTGGACATATGGCACCACTGACTCTGCCACATTTCTCCATCTACAGTGAAGGAGATAGCTAAGAGGGAAATGATGCGGGGTCTCCAAATCAGCGGCCTTGATGGAACCAAGGGGACTGTGTGTGAGCCATGCATCATTGGCAAATCAACTCGGCAGCCGTTTGTCGCGAAGAGGACGCGTGCATCGGCAAAACTGGCCGTGGTACACACAGATGTGTGTGGACCGCTTGAGAGTTCCATTGGCGGAGCGCGCTACTTCCTCACCTTCATCGATGACCACAGCCGGAAACTCTACCTCTACCCAATGAAGCGGAAGAGTGAGATCCTTGCGTGCATGCATGATTTTGTGGCTGATGTGGAGCGGCAAACAGAGTTGAAGGTGAAGGCGTTCCGGAGTGACAACGGCGGTGAATATGCGGGGTGCCTTGGGTGGATGAAGAGCAAGGGGATTGAGTGGCAGAAAACAACTCCACACTCCCCACAATAGAATGGCGTCGCAGAGAGAGCGAATCGCACAATCCTTAACATGGTGCGATCCATGTTGAGCGACGCCGGCTTTACACATTGGTATTGGGCAGAGGCGGCAAGGACAGCAGCGTACATCATGAATCTCATGCCGACCAAGCCGCTGAAGGACAAGGAGAGCGAGGCATGGAAGACGCCACAAGAGGTGTGGAGCGGGAGGAAGCCGGCGGTGGGTCACCTCCGCACGTTTGGTTGTGTTGCACATGCAATGGTGCAGGCACGTGAGTGACGGAGCAAGCTAGACCCGCGTACCCGCCGGTGTATTTTCCTTGGATATGAGAGCGGAAGCAAGGCGTACCGGCTCTTTGACCCAAGGAGGCAACAGATTGTGCGGAGTCGCAACGTCACGGTCGACGAGAAAAGCAGTTGGACAGACAAGGAGGCAGGTCTCTCCAAGAGGGAGGAGTGGATGCCACTCCTTGAGGGGGAGACGTCGGAGGACGTGAATGAGGGTGACGTCCTCGCAGCAGCACCAGCTGGAGAGGATCGCCCGAGGGATGGGCGACCGGCAGAATTTTTTCTAGCCAGTTCGGATGAGGAATCCGAAGCACCGGAGATGGACGTGGAGGCAGAGAGTCGACAGATGTCTCCAAGGTCTCCAAGATAGGGGGAGCAGGCACTTGGAGAAGATGGCGTCGAAAGGGGACAGAAACAACAACAACCACCTCAACAGCCCAGCACGAGCAGCCGTGTGCGAAGAAGGACAAAAAGATACGATGTCGACAAGGACATTTGGACTGGGTTCGCGCAAGAGGAGCCTCAAGGAGGCACTGCACAAGAAGGATGGGGCTGAGTGGGAGGGAGCAATAAAGCATGAGCTTGCCTCCCATGAGGAGAAAGGCTCTTCAGTTGCAGGTTGAGCATGGACAACTGCAATGGGTGATGCGCAAGGGGGAGATTGTTGGAGTAATGCTCCTCACCATGGCAGGAGTGACTCCAAAAAGGAACACCAAAAAGACAAGCAGTAGTGGCTTAGTGGTTAATGGTGTCCACCTATAGAGGCAGGGGCCCGGGTTCAAGTCCCACGAGATGAAATTCTGCCCTGCCTCAAGGGAGGTGGAAAATAGATGCCAGGAGGCGAGCTCAAACTGTAGAGTTCCTCTTTAAGTTTCTAGAAGGCCAGGAGAGGGTCCAGGAAGATGGCACACCTTCTAGAAGGGGCGACTTGATCTATAAGGCATCTAGAGGTGTCTTGGTCTTCTGGACACCTTCCCTCCTACTAGAAGCAAGCTGAGGAATCTAGGAAGAGGTAGAAGCTTCTAGAGGAGGGAAGGGATGCCTTTCTAGGTGGGAAAAAGGACAGCCTACCAAGGAGCACTCTAGAAGCCATAGAATCTGCTAGGAAGCTTCAAATCTGGCATGCTTTGGTGTTCTGGAAAGCTTAGATCAGTGGCTATAAAATGCCACTTCTTGTGAGCCTTGATCAAGTGTTAATTCCCATCCAATTGAGGACAAAACTATTGCCTCACTCTCTGACCAGATTTTGCCATCCTTGGAACCAGTTGCCTCCATAGTTTCAGTCTCTCCAAAAACAGTTCGTGGTGTGAACCAGCCACTGCTAAGGACCCTCCAGGGTGCACACTCACCCTCAGGCCAACAAAGGGTTATGGGCCCACGCCTCTAAGGGGTTCAAAGCCAGCTTGATTTCACGCTTCCAACAGCAAGACATGGCAACCAGCGAGCAAGAGAGCAGTCGCGCTGTCCTTAAGTTTGATGGGACAGGATTCACCTTGTGGAGGTGGCAGTTTGAGGTCTTCCTCAACGACAAGGGACTGCTTGAGCTTGTAAAAGGTGATGAGACTACTCTGCCGGAGACTGCAACGGCTGAGGTGAAGGAGGCATACAAGAAGCGCAACAAAAAGGCGTTGGCGCTCCTTGTGTCCGCGTTATGCCCACCACAACTTGGGCACATCCAAGGATGCACCCTGGCCGCGGATGCATGGTCAAAACTCTGCTCCATCTACCAGTCAAGCAACCTTGCCAATCAGCTCTTCATCTTCAAACGGCTCGTCACCCTCCGAGCNGATGCCTTTCTAGGTGGGAAAAAGGACAGCCTACCAAGGAGCACTCTAGAAGCCATAGAATCTGCTAGGAAGCTTCAAATCTGGCATGCTTTGGTGTTCTGGAAAGCTTAGATCAGTGGCTATAAAATGCCACTTCTTGTGAGCCTTGATAAAGTGTACATTCCCAGTCAATTCAGGCCAAAACTGTTGCCTCAATCTCTGACCAGATTTTGCCATCCTAGGAACCAGTTGCCTCCACAGTTTCAGTCTCTCCAAAGAGAAGTTGGTGGTGTGAACCAGCCACTGCTAGGGACCCTCCAGGGTGCACAGTCACCCTCAGGCCAACAGTGAGCTCTGGCCTCGTTCCTCACTCTCCTCCCTAGTGCAGGTTACCGACCAAGAGGGAGACATCTCTGCTGACGATGTCGTCCTGGTGGCATAATGGCAAGAAAACTTGGAGCAAGTGCACAAGAAGAGACGCACCCGTTGACTTTTCTGTTATGCCTCTTGTTCTTGTGCCCCGTCCTTGTCTCTCGTGCATCAAACCGAGTGTTTGCACACATTTAGTTCACAAGGGGGCTTAGCCAGGAATATTCATGACACGGGCCACATTATTCGTGGTGGGGTGGTCTCAATCCACCACGCAAGGGGGAAGAGAGCTCAAGCAAGCTTGCCGCTCGCTCGCTCGCTCACTCCCGTTCTTCGCTCTCGCCTAACAGCTCTGTGTCCCGTTACTCATTTCACCAACTTAATCACCTCTCTTGGCCTTAATCCATGGCGTCTTGCTGTCCCTACACTCCCTCGCCACTTGCTTGCTCTCTCACACACCGTGCTCTCATACCAGTCCCTATTGGTATGAGAGCATGGTGGGACAAGCAGCGTCGGCTCCTAGAGTCAGTGGTTCTCGATATTGTGTCGCGGTCCTAAGAACCTGGTCTGCCTACACCACAACCGCAGACGCTGCCACCGCCGCTCCTCGTGTCCCATCTGCATTAGTCTTGTTGCAATAGATCCGCATAGGGCAGCCACAAGTGCCTCAGGACGCGAGTGCGGCAATCGTATTTTGGCCGTCGCCTCTAGGGGGGATCTCACTCCTGCACGAGTCCAGCCGGCTTCGTGGCGGACGCACGCATCCGCCCCATTGCAACAATCTTGCTGCACTCCTACTGCCTCCCTCTAAGCAGGCTAGTGAGTAACAGCCCTTCTTCCGGCTGTCACAATTAATCTAGCTGGTGTCTTCCCCTTTGGCGCGTGCTTGCACCATACGCACTCGCGGCACGCAGCAACCCCGTTGACCGTGCACAACTGCCCACCTCCGGACTCCTTGCAGCCGTCCTCCACCACTCTTGGCCGCTTCTCTAAACAACCCCTCCTGCGCCCTTCTTTCTCAATTTCTGGAGCCGATGAGGGCCCTCTTCATCCTCGTCCCGTCACCCTGGTGGCGGACACGGCCACCTTGCACCAGCAGTGGTGGTGATGGAGATGCATCCCGCAGCTGCATCCTAGTCCCAGTCGCGGCCAATGCCCGGTTACCACCACCGCCCACGAGACAGCACCACATTGGTGGGCGCCGCCCAACACGCTGGCGTCCCACCAGGCCTCCGGTGCTTGGCCACTACTACGAGGGACGTGTATCACGCTGCCACTCTCGCTCGCGCTCTCGCTCGCGTTTTGGTGGGGGGGGGGCACACCGCCGCCGGATCTCCACTGTCACAACCCGAGGGCACAACACATCACTCCACGGCTTCCTCCAACGTGGAGTCTCCACCACGTGGCACTACTGTTGAGCCCGTCATGTTTTCTCACCTGTTTGGGGAGTTTTTGGAGGACGCTGCTATCCTTTGAAACACGCTCACGCATGCAGCAACCGCAATGATGGAAGCAGCAACTGCAGCCGCCGCTACTTTTGTAGCATCAGCTAGGGCCGTCCGGGCTCCAGCCGCTACATCTACCGGCAGGGCCACTGAAGTCTACACTGAGGCAGCGGTGGTCGTTGGTCCCATTGCAGTAGTAGCTATAGACATTGGCATGCCAATTGCTGCAGCATCATCCACCATAGCCTCTGCCAATACGCCAACTGCTCCTACAACTACGACAGCTGGAGCCTCTGTTCGCACCTCTACAGGCGGAGGAGTCCCAGCATCAGCATCAGCTCCATCTACTACATCCGGCCTCATCACCGCAGGCATCACCATTGTGGCAGTCCTCACCACCATTGGAGCAGTCACTGCCACAACAGCATTTGCCCTTGTGATTCCAGCTATGTCAAAGATCTCTATCCTTGCTGTCGCTTGGATGGCTGAAGTTCCTCCTCTCCTTGTGTTCCTACGCAATCCCTCTCCTCCTACTTCTACGTGACCTCCTCCCTTGCCTGATGTACCCTCCTATTCTTCTCCCTTGCTTCTCTTGCAATGGCTTGTTCAATGGGACTGGGGATGGGCTGTCTTATAGCTTCCAACCACTTGTCTAATGGCACCCAAGTTTTTCCACGCCCAATGGGGCTTGGGAAACTCTACCGAAATTTTTCTGACAGGGTCCCTCTGTCGTCACCATGCCTTGTGACGACCAGTCAGTCACCGCACACTTGCAGCGCCAGCTGACCCTCGCTTGTGAGGCTCAACAGGAGGCTGAAGACCGTCTCAAGCTCGTGAATGAAAATTGCCCTACATTTGCTGATGAGGTTGCAGCCATTGTGTTTCAGCGTCTTCCTACATCATCACTCCCCACTACTACTTCTACTACTGCTACTACTGCTACTACTACCACTAGTGCTGGTACTTCTTCCATGCCGTCTGCTGGCAGCACCGTTGCTGCCACACAAGTCGTCGCTGCCCCTGCTGCCACTCTTGCAATCGTCTCCCACCAGCATGACTTCTTGTGCCAGCCTCCAGTCGTCGTCACTGGGCTTGCATTCTCCTCCTGGGACACTTGCTTGTCGCCTGGGCTTAAGGGGAACGCTTATGGAAGTATTATTTCCCAGTTTTCCCTCCTTTTACTCCTATCACAGACGATTCTGCACGTGCTGTCCGTGCACTCATTGCTACCGCACCTGAGTCACTTGTTGACGATGTCGGCACCTACAATGCTGACCCTGCCGTCCAGCGCCTGGCTGATCCGGTCGATGCTTACACCATGCTACGTCGCCACACCACAGTAACTGGTTAGGCTGCTCAAAGTGTGCTCACCATGCAGTTCAACACGCTCTTGATGTGTGAGGACAAATCGACTGAAGCCTACTGGGCTTGCGGGCTCAAAATTCTCTCTGAGCTTGGTGAGGCCGCCCCGGGTCAGTTGTCAGCTGTCCTCATTATGGTCAATGGGCTGATTCCCAAACTGTTCGACCTCCTTTGTGATGTCAAGCCTGATGAGCTCCAGTGTCTCGCCTTGCAGCCCGTTCCCCCACGGTCCCCTCCCGGTGTCGGTGCCCTCTAGGACTTCACCGTTGAGCACCCTACTGCCTGGTGGACCAGCCTTTAGAACAAATGCCTTCACTGTTGTGTAGTAGCCGGGCTTGCTGCCATCACCACTACATCCTCTGTGTCCTCTTTGGTGGTGGCATCCTCTCCTTCGTCCTCTACTTCTCCCTCCTCCTCGACTCCCACTGCCGCCGCCCTCGCCTCTCAGGGCCGTGGGCATGGCCGCCGCCATGGCTAGGGCAGGGAGAAGGCCAAAGCAACTGGTCCATCCTGTCCTCTGGGAGAGGTGGTCTGCTGGAAATGTGGCCTCTCCGAGCACTCTGCTCAGAATCTTGGAGCCTCCTGACGACCTCCATCTTACACGCGCCATGCGTGCCCATTGGGCTCGTACCAGCGGCTCTTCTACTTCCTCCTCCACCAGTGGCTCCAGCTCCACCGCTCCCTTTCGTTCTACCAGCTTGTCCTCCGTGTAGGCCTAATCCACCGCTGGCGTCCCCTCCGCTCCTCTATCTGCACCGTACCTTTGGGGATGGCCGCCTCCTTATGGTATGCCTACCTACGTTGGCCCACCTTCCTCCACCTATGTTCCTCCTCCATGGTATCCTCCACCCTCAGCTCCGCTGGCCCTGTCGCCTGCACCTTCCGTTGACGACGAGCGTAAGGTAGAGCAGTCTCTTCTCCAGCGCCTTTACCTTCGTGACCATCGAGGTGAGAGTGTGTCTTCGTTGGCCAGAGATCCTGTATGTCACACTAATACTGTACTCCATGGCAATTCCCCTGGTCATGTCCTTGGGTTCCTGTCTGTGTCTGTTCCTTGGGTTGAGCATTGGCAGTCTTTTGTCCTCCTTCGTCGTCTAGCCGCATGTTCTCCATCTCCAGCTTCTTTCGGCACAGTGGCGACCTATGGTGTGCTCCCCCTTGTTCATGTCTGTGGTGGCTTCTTTGTCCTTGACTCATGCGCCACCCACCACATGAATTTTGTTTTGTCCTCTTTCGTTTTGTTGGGTCCGGCCGGCCCCATTTGCTTTGTTCGCACTGGGTCTGGCCAGTTGCTTCCCGTCCAAGGTGTTGGCGTTGTCCGTTTTGTCAGTCCCAGTGGTGCACTATTCTTGCCTGACGTTCTCTACGTGCCTTCCTTGGAACTCACCCTGCTGTCCTTGACATCCCTTGATGGCTAGTGCATGATTTCTCTGCCAGTCGGGGTGTTGGAATCATCAGTCTTCGTTCCTCTGGTCGCATCGTCTTGCGGGGGGTTGAGTGTGACAAGATGTACCGTGTTCCTTTTCTTGCTCCGTGTGCCCCCACTGTTGGCTCCTCTCTTGCCCATGGTGAACCCTCCCTCTCCCCTGATGTTGTCCGCCTTTTTCTTTTCCATCTTGGGCATGTACACACTGATGCTGTCCACAGCATGCTATGGCTTTAGCCCGCCGTTGGCTTGATGCCGTCCACCTTCCTTGCGCCTTGTCCGTCTGACTGTCTTGACTATGCCCAAGGCAAAATGCATCACTCTACATTCTCTTCCTCTGCCTCTCAGTCCTCTGCTCCTCTTCACTTTGTTCATGCTGATGTCATGGGTCCCCTTCCCCATGATTTCCTTGGGGGGGTCTGTTGGTGTGTAGTCTTCCTCACTGATGATTTCTCTTGTTTTTGTTGGGTCTTCACTCTTTTTCAGAAGAGCGATGTCTCTGCTGTCACCGAAACTTGGTTAGTGCAAGCTGAGCACTCATGTTGGCGCTCCCTTCGCGTCTTCCGTAGCGACCGCGATGGTTGATTCCTTGGTCCCACCACTCGCTTTCTTGAGCCCCAAGGGGTGTGTTTGGAGACCTTGAGTCTTTACACTCCCCAGGAGAACGGGATTTTTTAATGCAGGAACCGAACCCTTGCCAACGTCGTCCGTGCCATCTTGTCCGATTCAGCTCTTCCTTCGCTGTCCGCCTTTGAGGCCATGTGTTACTTGACCTAGGTCCGGAACCGTGTTCCCCACAGCCCTCTCCCGCGAACTGTCACTCCCTTTGAGTGTTGGTTTGGCACGCTTGCCGACCTCCATCTTGCTCACGTCTGGGATAGCTTCGCCGCGGTCTGGCTCCCGGAGGATCTTCGTGATGGGAAGCTCTCCCCCCTTGGTCGCCTCTGTCATTTCTTAGGCGTGTCCGTCCAGGCTAAGGCCTGGCGCTTTTGGGACCCAGAGTGCTAGTGCATTGTTGAGTCTTGCGATGCCCTGTTCTTTGATTCTGTCTTCCTTAAGGACCTCCACCGTTCCTCGTCCGCTGCCTCTCTCCTTCCGCTTTCTTGGTTGCAAGGGGATGTCGGTCCAGCTATGGCTCCCTCTGTTCCTGTAGTCACTGCTACTGTTCCTTTCCAGCAGCCTTCACCCTCGGAGCGTCCTAAGGCACCCGTCCCGGTACTCTCACCATCTGTGACGTCTAGCTTGCTTGGAGCTTTGGCTGTGCCTGTCGCGTCTAGCTCACTTGGAGCTCCGGCTTTGCCTATTGCGTCTCACTCGCATCGAGCTCCGGCTTCGCTTGTCGCGTCCACATCAGACCCGTCTGAGTTTGTGTTCCCTGCGTACTCCTTGTCATCCCCTTCTTCTCCTGACATTCCTAGGCTGTCTGCTCCTAACTCCGATGTGCCCCCGGTTCCTGCACCAGTCGAACCCTTTGTTCATGGCGGGCCCCTATGTGTGCTTCCTGTCCACCCCTCCAGCACCACTGCGTCGTCCTCTCGTCCTTCTCAGTCCCATCCTACTCAGTCCCCCAGTGTTGCCTACCGGTATGGAGGCCTTGGGCCTAGCCATAGGGGTCGTCCACCCCAGCTCCGTCCTTGGCTATGCATTGCTCACGTTAGAGCATGAGCACGCTCTTGGAGCCGCTATCCTTGGCAACGTAGCAGAATATCATGCCACTACTGCTACACATACCGCGCCGGACTCACAGCAGTGGGAGGCTGCCATGCAGGATGAGCTTAAAGCTCTTGACGACCATGGCGTGTACAATCTGGTCTATTTGCCATTAGGTCGCAAGGCTGTTGATGCCCGCTGGGTATTTCGTCGGAAGTACAAGCCCAACGGTGACCTCGACAAGCACAAGGCACGTCTCACCGCCAAGGGGTTCTCTCAAGTCCCAGGCGTTGACTTTGACGGGACCTTTGCTCCCGTCGGACGTTACACGACCGCTTGAGCTCTTTTGAATCTTGTAGCACACCACGATTGGGATCTTGAGCATATGGACGTGAAAAAAGCATTCCTACACAGATTTCTGAAGGAGGAGATCTACATGGTGCAACCCCAGGTTTCACCGATGGCACTTATAGGGTCTGGAGGCTGCGAAAGGCCCTCTATGGCCTCAGGCAGTCACCACAGTGTTGGAACCAAGAGATCACCTCCACCTTGGAGAAAGGGGGATACCGACGTAGCACGGTGGACCCTAATCTTTTAGTTACGCCACGGTCCGCACCCTTTGCCATCCTGGTCTATGTTGATGACTTGTTGATTGCGTCACCGAGTCGAAAAGCAGTATCATCCATGAAGTCCATGTTGCAGTCTGCGTACAAGATGAAAGACCTAGGACTAGCCCGTGTCTTTCTCAGTATGGAGCTTGAGTGTGATCATGCTCGTCGTGTTCTCTATGTTCACCAGGCTGCTTACGTTAGGAGCCTGGGGGAGTGCTTTGCCTCCCTGCTTGAGTCCTTACCCACTCCTTCGACACCGATGATGTCCGCGGTGTAGGAGTTGTTGAAAACACTTGATGTCTCAAAGTTGGGGGAGCCAGTGCATGTGACGGACTATCTGCGAGTCATAGGGTCTCGGATGTAACTGGCCACCACTGTTGAAGATTTGCCCCTCTGCATGCCCAAGTGCGGCGCCGGGAGGCGCCGACGAGTCGCCAGAGAGAGGAAATTCCTCGTCGACGGATCTGGCAACTCGAGGATTGCTCAGATCCTAAAATGGAGGATTGCCCCTAAAATTGGACGAGTCGTTGAATCCGGGGGAAGTTGTTTCACCGGAATCAGACAAGTAACGAGGGAGATATGGGCTTCCAAAGTTGGGGTGAGCGCGGCGGCTCTGGGAGTCGGCCGCAATTCGACCAGAGGTGGATAATCCACCTGACCGAGTAACAAAAGTCCATCTGGAGATCTTGCTCCGGAAGGGCTGCCAAGGAATCCGGCGAATGATCCGCCGGATGCCAGTAGTGCAGTTTGTTACTGAGGGACAGCCAAATTTATGGCTAAGCGTCCGGAACTCAGTAGTGCATTTTGTTGCTCGGGGACTTGGTCAAACTTCCGACTGCAGGTCCACAAACAGGTTTCGACCCACATCCATCCCCATCACCAAACTCAATGATTAACTCATCGAAACAGACCCCAAAGGCGCAAGGAGCGCCGCCACTACACGTAGGGACATCTGAGCCTCCGGAATGGCGTTTTGATGGGTCCTTGATGTGTGAAGGCGCCTCGGCGGGCGACGTGATGCGCGCCGCCGAGTGAGCGGCTGGTTTGGGTGCTGCGCTTCGAGTGACGTAGCGGGAGCTACGGTTATCTGAATCATGCACGGTTTGGTGCGTTGGAGAGCTTATGACTAGCCCTACAAATGTCCAGATCATGTCTATGTTCCAAAACTATTGCAAATTTGCGTTATTCCCTTCGCAAAAGTGACTTTCTCACAACTGTCTTCAATTCCCAGAAACATATCGTGAGGCGACCAGAAAGCTCACGCTTAGACTCAGAACCTGCACAAAACATAGCCGTGAGTACTGAAGACCCGTCCGGCACGTTGGAACTGCCTCCACCTGGGGGCCGTTTTCTGACAAAGGGTTATGGGCCCACGGCACTGACCGGTCTACAATCGCTCACGACTTTCACGGCGGACGGGATCGTCGCTGGGGACGACATCGCCGTCAAGCTCTGAGGTCCCGGAGTTGAAGACTGCGCAAATGGCGCAGAAGGAGACGCAACCCATCCAGAAGTATACAGGAGGCCCTGGTTATGGGCTATGGAGGTGGCACTTCGAGCTGCACCTCGCGCATAAGGGGCTGCTGGAGGTCATGAAGGGAACAGAAGTCCTTGACGAAGCGACGGCGATGGAAGCACAGAAGGAGGCCTTCGCAAAGAAGAACACGGAGGCGCTCATGCTGCTGGTGTCCGGGAAGGCCGAGTCATAGTGGGGCTACTTCTAGGGCTGCAAGCTGGCAGCCGAAGCTTGGCAAAAACTTTGTGCAATCCATCAATCCAAGTCGCTTGCGAACAAAATCTTCGCGATGAAGCGACTACTGACGGTGAGAATCAAGGAGGGAGATGATGTCATTACCGCCATGTAGCAGATCGAGTCGCTTGCCTCACAATGCAATGACGTGGGGTGGAAGATCGACACGCAGCTGCAGGCGATGGCCCTCCTCATGGCCCTTCCTAACAGTTGGAGCCCTCTCATCACAGTCTTGGGAGGATGGACAGAGGACAAGCTCACCTATGGTGCGGTCGCAAAGTACATCCGCAACGAGACGCAACGACAGAGCTGCGGGGAGTCCTCGTCGTCCTCATCGGCCCTCGTCACCAAAACGCGTGGTGGTGGAAGCGGGGCCAAGGGAGGTGGCGGATATGGCGGCGGCAAGAAGGGCGCCAAGAAGGGTGCGTGCCGTAACTGCGACAAGGAGGGCCATTGGGCCCGTGAGTGCACCGAGGAGGCAAAGGCCGGTGGCAAGGATGCCAAAGGCAAGAAGGCGCTCCTGAATGGCTCTCAAAACCACTACCTGAAGAAGGCCAACCGGCGATGCCTTGACTCCAGAGCGGAGGAGCATACCCAAGTCAAGAAGGTCGGGTTCATCAACTACACCAAGTCCAGCAAATCCATGGTGGTCACGAACGACAAGGTCGAGCCAGCGGCTGGCCAAGGAGACGTGGACGTGGAGGTGGTGGTTGGCGGAAAGCGGATGCAGCGCGTCATCAAGGACGTGCAGCACATGACATTCTAAGTGTTAGCCGCTTGACTAACAAGGGGTACGAGGTGCTCTTCAGGAGAAGAGGGGCAGGCATGCGGAAGGACGGTGGCGGCGAGCCCATGCTGGAGGCTAAACACAAGGGAGGCCTCTACATCGTGGAGACCAAGGTGATCCTTGCGGCGACAGATTCAACAGACTTGCAGGAACGCACCGTCAACCTGGCCAAAGGAGGGGGAACTGATCGCGAGCTCTGGCATCGACGACTGGGGCATTCCGCACCCGCAGTCGTGAAAGAGATGGCGAAGCGCGAGCTGGTATGCGGCCTTGTCATCGACGGTGCAGAAGAGGCGACAGATGCAGCAGTGCACAAAAAGTGCGAGCCTTGCATTTTGGGCAAGGCACGGCACAAAGCATTCAACGAGAACGTGAATCGCGCCTCGGACCTGCTGGAGGTCGTGCACAGCGATGTGTGCGGACCATTCAAGACGGCGTCAAAGAGCGGCGCGCGTTACTTCATCACCTTCATTGATGACTATAGCAGAAAACTCTTCGTGTACTTCATGAAGCGGAAAGGTGAGGTCCTGGACCGGCTGAAGGAGTATGTCGCCGCGGTGGAGAGGTAGACTGACCGGAAGATCAGAGCACTACGCAGTGGCAACGGCGGAGAGTACGTGGGCTGTAGCATGTGGATGAAGCAGCAGGGCATAAAATGGGAACAAACTACGCCGTATTCGCCTCAGTCAAATGGCATGGCGGAGCGGGCGAACCAGACACTGCTGAACATGGTACGGATCATGTTGGTGGATGAGGAATTACCGCGAAGCTTCTGGGCGGAAGCTGTGCATACGGCTAGCTAGACCATCAACCTCACTCCTACAGTGGTACTGAAGGGGAGGAGCGGTTGGAAGACGCCGTAGGAGGTTTGGAGCGGGCGCAAGCCAAGTGTGGCACACCTGAAAGTGTTCGGGTGCAAGGTGCATGCGATGGTGCAGGCTGCGTAGAGGCGCGACAGCAAGCTGGAGGCGCGGGCAAATTCGTATCTCTTCCTTGGCTATGAGAGCACGCATAAGGCGTACAGGATCTATAACATGCGCAAGGAGGAGGTAATCCGTAGCCAAGACGTCGAGTTCAAAGAGCAGTAGAGCTACATCAGCAACAACAAAGCGGGCATGGTGGACTCCCCAAAGACGGGGGAGTGGTTCCAGCTCCTTGATTACGAGAAGGAGCCAGCGGACGCCGAAGTTGAGCATGCGGCATCAGAGTGCGAAGGTGCACCAGCGGAGGCAGCCGACGTGGAGGACTCTGATGATGATCAAGCTGATGACAAGATCAACCGGAAGGATCCGGCAAATGAGGCACCTAGGGTGCCAAGGCGTGCACTCCCGGCAGAGTGTGCATCGGGCGTCGGTGGAAAATCCACCGGACGCGCCGGTCGTTTGGGTGATGTTTCGTCAGAGCGAGAGAGGTCCTTGGGGAGCCGTCTGGTCGATGATTCACCGGAGCGTGCTCAGACGGAGGGATCGTAGCAGAGCGACGATGCGCCACCAAAACTATTGCGTTGCAGCGGGAGACAGCGAAAAGTGGGGAAGCGCTTCGATGCAAGCACCGGTCAATGGATTGGCATGACGCGGTGCATGCTGGCTGCATCAACAGAGCCGACTACCGTGCAAGAGGTGCTTGCGCAGCCCAAAGGGGATCAATGGGACGCAGCTATCAAATCAGTGCTGGCGTCCATCACGGAAAACGATATGTGGGAGCTGGTTGACAGGCCAAAAGATGCCAAGGTCATCGGCTCAAAGTGGGTTTCTAGGACCAAGTTCACAAAGGAAGGTGTGGTTGACAAGTACAAGGCGCGGCTGGTGGCGAAGGGATACGCACAGCATAAGGGCGAGCACTACGATGAGACGTTCGCTCCCGTCGCCTTGTTCACAAGCATCTGGGCGATCCTTGCGGTGGCGGCCGCGAAGGACATGGAGCTCCACCAAATGGACATAAAGACGGCCTTCCTCAACGGCATCATAGACAAAGAGATCTACATGGAGGTGCCAGAGGGGGTGGAGGCGCCGGAGGGCAAGGTGTGTAAGCTGCGGAAGTCCTTGTACGGGCTAAAACAATCGCCCAGATGCTGGTACCAACAGATGGACAACTTCATGGCACAACTCGGCTTCAAGCGCTGTGAGGCGGATCACAGCGTGTACGTGCGGCG